>CP045899.1:20179953-20204783 GCA_013387185.1 Caligus rogercresseyi | reverse complement strand
TAAAGCAACCTAAATAATATTGAGTTGATTGTAGGGACTTTGAATTGATAGACTCATTATTTGATATATATTGATGTACATTAATAATAAAAGAGTTTATAAGATTTTTTTATGTCAAACTATTTAAATATAAATTGTTATAAATTTATAAAGATATTTTGGTGATTGAATTTTTAAAGCTTTGATCTCCACTGCTCACGAACAGCAATACGTAATCAAATATAATGGGTTGGAGTTTCCTTCAATGAAGGGAACATCTAATAGTTCTCTACGCAGATGATATCACGTTAATGGTGCAAGCTACTTCTGAAAGTCAACTTATTAGTCGAATTAATGTTTTACTGTCCGCTTTTAAAAAGTTATCTATTAAATCAGGTCGAACCATAAACCATGTTAAAACAGCCATATTACCCTTGGGATCCTGGTCTCCAGAACAGCACATTACTATCGGTGGATGTAAAGTTATTAAATCAGTAAATTTCTAGGGATAGAATGGATGAAGGGAGGAACATTGTAAAATGACTGGACAAAGTTGAATGTAATGATTTATAAAAGGTACAACAATGGCGCAGTTTTTCTTTACAAAAACGCATGATCTTTATAATAGTCGAATAATTCCTCATGTTCTGTATAAAGCAACTTCAATTCCCTCCTTGGCTGAGTCTGTAATAGCGGAAGAAGATGCTTGGCTGCAACGCCTCTCCACAGAAACTATATCCCTTCTGTCAAGCGACCTAAGAATAGGATTGGTGGTGGATTATGTCTACTCGCTTCTATACTTCCAAAGTGCTATAAGAAAATAATAGAGAATTTGGGTGGTCATCCAAATAAAGAATGGCGACTGGTTTATACGTCTTCCAAATACTATACTTGGTTGCATATGGGTACGTTTATAACAAATCAAAAACTTGAAGAATTATCTCCTCTTCTGTGTCGATGCAAAGAATTTTATGGAAAGCCAAACATGTCTACCATTTTGACACTTCGGTAGACATAATACACCAAACAGAAATGTCAAACCTTTTATTAATAGATTTTGCAACCCCTCTCTATTAGAAGAAACTGCTCTGTTGAATTGAATTTTTACTTTTCATGACCTGAGATCAGATTCCACTTTTGGCGGAGGAAGGTTTCGGTTTCCACTTCAGAGATATCTAAAAACCATATGCCCTTCTTTGCCGTGGTTTTCAAAACTAACATATGACAAGCAAATGTTGAATGAAGTACGAATAATAGTGGGAAAGTTTTTAAATCTTCTAAGTCTTCCTCCGTCATGAGGAAAAATAATTTATAATTCAACCTGTGGAATCGCTGACGGGTCCAAATTCACGGCTCAATTCCAAATCTCAGCAGACCTCATCAAATTTTATTATTCTTGCAATAATTGCAATTTTTTATTTAATAATACATTACACGCCTTCGTGGACTGTCCTCTACTGAAGACGATCAAGCACTTTACTCATCTAAACGTTTGTGGTAATATGGGTTTAAATTCGAACGTGGTTAGAGCTACAATTCTTTTTGGAGCATTCAGAAGAAGAAGGAAGATCTCTCCTCATCAAAAGACTGTTGAATTTGCACTGCTCAACATAAAATAATTAATTACGAAGAGACTGACAAATAACTCTTATATGCAAAATATCGTTAATCAGCCCTCTCAATAAAAATTCCCAATTCATCTGCGACGTCATGGACATGGGCAGGAGATTTGATAAAGTTTATTCTTTCAAATTCTCCCAATATCTCCAACTCATCAAATCGACAATAAGACGACATCAACGTTTTATATTGAATAAGAAATAATTTTTAATAAGTCATTTTATATTATGGCTTTATCTTTAGGCAGTAATTTTGAATTATAATGTTCATTTATGTTTTGTTTTTAACGTAACTGTCTTAGATTGTGTTTTTTTTTATTCTCCTACTTTCTAGTGTATTCTTATATTTTTACACTGTATGGATTTTAGTTATAAAAAAAACATCTTAACTAAAAAAAAATACGTAACTCAATCTATAATTATTCATAAATAATTGCCAGCACAAGTTGAATGAAATCATGTATTCGAGTCTCGGTTTTTGTTCTTATTGTGAATGTGCTCTGTTTGCTACGTCAGATAAAATATTTAAAGATGGTGGAAATATTTAGACTTATGAAGCATTTGAATGGTATTATTCTACGTTTCCAAACAAATTAAAAGTCAAGATACTTTTTTTTTATTTTATTCAAATATATTATGTACATCAAAACAGAAAAACATACATAACTAGAGACATATATACACTCAGAGAGTGCAAACCTCCGCCGTCACGGGGTCTTATGAGTCTTCCGAGGTGGATTTTTCACGACTGGGGCGGCGTAGAGGGACGGGGAGGGTTCCCTCGACGGAAATTATGAGAGGAAGACGCTCCCGGCACCTGATTTCACAGCACAGCGACATCTATTGGCAGAGTAGGCTAACTTGAAATATTTATTAGTATTTAGCTCATTTTGCATCTTAATTCTGCAATCAGAGATGCCAAAATCTAATAACTGTTTCTTTTGGCATTTCCAACAACTCCACAAAGTTTCATCCGAATCCGTTCCGTACTTTTTGAGTTATCCTGCTGACAAACAAACCAACAAACCAACGCCAGTTAAAACAATACCTCCTTCGGCGGAGGTAATATATATAAACCGGAGCATACATAAGTCCAGATACTTTGTAATTTTGTTTGTTTATCGAGTATGTGGTTCTTATACAAAACAAATAAAAGTTGTTTTAGCTTCATTGGACTTTTTTATTATAATATTTGCTTTTATGTCATTATAAATAGATTGTATTAAAATAAGTGTGTGAAATATATATATATATATATATAGAGAGAGAGAGAGAGAGAAAGAGAGAGAGAGAAAAAGGGAGAGTGATTTATATATATATATTTATATATATACATATAATCTGTAAAAATCCATATTTATTTTAATACTTCAAAAAACAAAAGGAAGTTTACTTTTTTAAAAGATTGAAGAGGTTTTTTGTTATTGAGAGAGTGTATAACTATGCTAATGTAAAAAGAGAGAGAGATGGAGCTTCATTAGGAATTCAATACGTATATTTCATACTTGTTGATACCATAGGTATACCTACATTTGCTAATTAAAAGGGAAGGGATACAAGTGAGAGGCATTGATTTATTGTTAATACTCTTTAAAGCCCTGTTTAGGAAGGGTATTTGTCTGTGCTGCGTGGTGAATTATAATTGTAAGCATTTTTTTCCCGCCACGAAGAAAACGAAGAAGAAAAAACAAAGAAAATTGAGATTTCTCTCAGCACTAATTTGTAAATGTTATATGTTTTGAGCTCAAACGTATTCACAATTTGTTTTCATGAGGGATTTCCTTGAGTACTTGAGAGCCCCCATACCTATTATGCAAATGATCTTAAAGAAGCAACCAGGTGTGCAAACATGGTCGTTTACATAAATACAGGGTGATGTGTAAAGGATCAAAGGCATTAAGGTGGGTGTTCTACTCTTGAAGCTGGTTACCCTCCCGAAAGGTTATTCTTGGTCAACCTCCTCATCGATAAGTTCGTAGGCTCGATAAACTGATTTACACACTATACTGCTGATTTAAAGCCATAAAAAATACATATTTTTGTAATTTGTTTAAAATTACTATTTTATTATTGCATAATTATTTGTTTGTATATAAAGATATATGTTTTTTTCAGTAGCCATGAAGGCTAGAGTTATATTTGCTCCGTTAGAGTTATATTAGCTTCGAATACTCATGAAATGTCAGTCTTGGAGAGCCTCATTGATAAGATCCTGAGTTCGATCGAGTTATTTTAACGCTATAATGCTAATTAAAATCCACAGGGGTGCAATTCTATCGAACGAAATAGGCAAAAGATGATAATTTGGATCATCTTTTAACTTCAAACATCAGAAGTTTATCGGGTGCATAACTTTTTTTCATGACTATTCCAATTGATCATTATATGTAGATGTATATCGAAATAAATAAAAGGTATAAAGACTACATTACATTCTCAAACTTACTTACGTGACCCACGAAAGTGTTTTTGACAGAAGAAAAATGGGAATTTAAATAAAGGCCACTTTATATCTCTGATGGTCATTCTACCCATCCATCAATCTATATAATAATTCACCAATATCTGTCCGTCTGTATGTCCGCACGCTATCTCCTCCCACATTTATGGTCAGATTTGAACTTGGAAGGTACCTAAGGAATCCTTGGGTCAAGACGGACCTAATAAAACTATTTGCAAAGTGATGGAACCAGATATAAAAACAAATATGATTGTCTGATTTTACTACCTACTTTTCAAGGTAAAGAGAGGAAAAAAGAAAAAGAAAAGGAGGAGGAGGAGTTAGAGAAATAGAAAAAAGCATCTGATGTGACTTAAAACATATTCCTTGTACAAAGTCAAACTTTTTATGAGGAATGTTTGTACAAAATAAAAATTATTTTCTCTCTCCTCTCTTTTATTCTTTAAGGTCTGTTTCACTCACAAACTAACT
Organism: Caligus rogercresseyi; assembly: GCA_013387185.1. Classification (NCBI taxonomy): domain Eukaryota; kingdom Metazoa; phylum Arthropoda; class Copepoda; order Siphonostomatoida; family Caligidae; genus Caligus; species Caligus rogercresseyi. The sequence continues at coordinate 20,200,253 of CP045899.1, read as the reverse complement.
CCAAAACCCACCCATACCCCGAAGGGCGAACATATGGGCGCCGTAAGCGCCCAAATATGCGAGTACTACTAATAATATGAAGCACCGTCGTAAATAATGCATTAAACATTTGTAATGCAAAAAAATACCGATGACACGCTCTACGATTTAAATTTAGTTTTGTCCCTCATTCATGTTTGATATCTTAAGCTTCAGTTCTGATGAAGCCCACTTATGGACATACTCATATATGCACTTGAATAAGGAAACATTATGAAGCTTTAATACCATAGAGGAAATGCCAAATGCGATAGGCTTTAAAAGTATTATTCCTTCATTTCTCCTTCTCAATTAAGTTTTTTTTCTTCAATATCAAAGAATTTAGTATACTTAGTATAACACAAACATCCTATAAAGGAAGCAAAAAAGAATTTAGAAAGTATCCAGCAAATCAATTTGCATTATCTACAGTCCTTCAGTATTGAAGGACAATAAGAGAATTGGAGTACATATGTTTGAAGAATAATACTTCCGTGATCCTTCCATTGATAGTGTCTTTAAGTAAACAATGTATTTTTGATTTCCACAATAAGACTCATTAATCAAAAGGTTCTTATAGTCATTTATTGACTACAATAATCAATTTAAATATATTTTTGGGAAAAAGTCTCCTTGTAAACTGTTGATGTTAAGTAATTTGAATGTCTTGTCTAGGTTGGCAAGTTCAGTACACCAACGAAGCTTCTTTGAAACTCTAAGGTTGCATGACTACGAATCAATTACATTTTTAAAGCCTTTATTCATTACAAGGGATGTTAATACCGGGGTTGCCTGGTGTGTGTGTGTGGTGAGATATATTTGGTGTCAATATAACACTATGTTTAGAGCTACTGAAATGAAATTAAATAGAATAATCCAACAATAAGAAGGTAAATAAACTAGGAAAATAAAAACTTAATTTATAAAAAAATAAAGATGTCTTGAGATCCTTGCAAGCCTTGTTGCCGCTCGCCTTGTTTCTAGAAGGGTGGTTGCCTGCCTCAGATCAAGAGACGAATCCCATGTTTTTGCCATGTTGACCGCAGAAGTGCAGCCCACAGAATTAGGTCTCCTGAGATCCCTAGTTCCACTTCTTGTCCTGGAGTCCGGGGTGAAGAGGACATCACGCCAAAGGGGGAGAGTCACCCTTCGTGATATCATGGTTCGTCTTTTCACGATTTTCAGAAACTCAAAATTTTTTTTGGTCGCTAAATACCATATTATATTATATATATATAACAGGTCGGCTGATAAGTCCCGAGACTAACTAAGAAAAAATTTTCTTGACAAAATTCGATTGTATTATTCAACATAGTTGCCTTCGAGAGCGATACAGCGATTATAGCGATTTTTAATTTTTCGATTCCACTTTTATAGTTATCTTTCGTTTTATCCGAAAAATAGGCTTCTGTCTCGGCGATTACTCCATCATTGTCCTTAAATTTCTTGCCAGCGAGCATTCTCTTCAGGTCTGCAAACAGGAAATAGTCACTGGGGGCCAGATCTGGAGAATACAATGGATTGGGAAGCAATTCATAGCCCAATTTATTTAATTTAGCCATTGTTTTCATTGACTTGTGACACGGTGCATTGTCTTGGTGAAACAACACTTTTTTATTCTTCAAATGTGGCCGTTCTTCAACAATTTCATGATTCAAACGCTCCAACAAGGCTAATAATCGCTGTTGATTGTTTTCCCCTTTTCAAGATAGTCAATGAATATTATACCGTGTGCATCCCAAAATACAGACGCCATAACCTTCCCAGCTGACTGTTGCGTTTTTCCTCGCTTTGGATTCGATTCATCATATGCATTGTATATATATATTAGGGCGATTCTTCTTTCTCGTTTTTTCGGATTTGAGAGTCGAGCTCCCCCCTAGGATTTTACTTTAGTGCATAGAGATCATCTTGTGAAAGTTTGAACGAAATCGAATAATGGGAAGTGTCCGCTCAACGGGCCCAAAAGTTATTTAGTAAACTTATCTTTTAAAAAAATTCGCCATTCGATCGCCTGTAATGTCCTTAATTTCAATACTACTTTCAAACAATTTACCGCAAGATGTAGGTGTGATTGCAAGGATTCCAAATCAGTTTTTATTTTTTATATACATCCAAAATTCAAGAGAAATTAAGTTTTGAAATAGTCATTTTATGGAAAATACCCCAAAAATGAACATTTTGAAACTTTATTATCTGGTTTTATTTTGGACGTACATGAAAAATTGGTTTGGAATCGTTTTGCTATTTTTTGCATCAGTATATAGCGTATTTTTTGTCATGCAACATTTAAACATGTTGTAATTCGATATTTCATTACTTTTAACGCTTCATAAGCTTTAAGATTTGATTATACTAATATAAAATGCAATATTTATAAGAAAACCAATCTTTGCGAACATAGCATTCATTGGTAAAATACAATAAATCAAAGGGAGTCAAATCAAAGACGTTCAAACTACGGCATTTTCTTTTTATATTAAACCCCAGCAGTGGAAATGTATTATTTACATGTTTATCCCTTAGGATCCATGAGACTATAATATTTAAAAAAACATTCGTGGACTTTTAAAATTCCCTAGTTGATTTAATTTATTTCATAAATACAATATTATCCATGTTATTATATTCAATTTGTATGTTAGTACTACATAATAAATTACCAATTACACAGAATAATCGTATCTACAACAGAATGTATGGAAATGTAAGTCATGAAGTCCTTAACTAAGATCAAGGCCCCTTTATTTCATTGTTTTTGCCCACAAAGTTTTATTTATGTTTCTATAGAAACGTATTTATTTTCTTTCGTCTGGGTCGATCTCCTTCTTGCATGTATTACTGTAGTACCTGAGGACGGTATTACAACACACCCTGTAATTGTTACATAACACAAACGTGATTGACTTTATATGTATAAAAATAGACTCACCCTAATATGTTTTTAGGCTATTTTAATTCCGAATCCCTTCATGAGGTTTTAATTATATGGAGTGAGCCTTCGTGTATAGGTCTTGTAGCTTAGGAATGTTTAAACATATACTAACTGAATATATATTTTGTTAGCTTGTTAATAAAAAGCTTAGTTTCTATTTTTTATGCTGGTATATAAAACCATAACATTGCATAAAAATATAGGATTAAACCTTGCTCATCTTATTCTTTTGGACATCTATGAGTATAAATAGCTGATTATAGCTGTTATAGCTCTTTTTATGCAAAAAGGTTAATGTTGATTTAAAGCCTTAAAAAGAAGATCATCCAACAAAATACATATATTATTCATGATTTTATTTATCGACATTATTTAATGCTAATGGGCGTAATGGGCAAAACCTGAGGACCCATTAGCGATGGATTTGAAAAACCATTATGTCATTTGTGTGATCAATTGGATTGCCTATGGGCTGTCCATTTGAAATCCTGTTATGCTATAGTTGTAATCCAGGAATTCGAAGGCAATTGGCGGTGGGTTTGAAGCTCCGTTAAGCTATATCTGTGATCAGTGGAAGCTCAGGGCCCATTCGCAGTGGGTTTGAGCAACCAGTATGTGTATGCGTAAGGGCTCATTTGTTCACCAACATTATCCTAAAGTCTTACGGATACACCTAGAGGCTAAGATTGAGTGTTTTTGTAGTCTAATGAGGAAACTATCTTATGAATTTCAAAACTTTAATGGACTACTAAGGAAAAACTATCATGGAGGAGTCAAGAGCCATTGCCAACTCAGTCTTAAAAATGTCATGGAAAACTTCAAACTGTAGCTCAAGAAATGCAAAAATGAAGGTAAATTGTAACGGAGAAAAAACTAATCGATGATCTTAGACTGTATATACCTATGATGTTTCAAATTTAATAAAGAAGACATGCCCAAAGTGTCATTTCGTTCGGATCAAATACTAGGAAATGAGCTTTTATTCAATTTGGCACGTTTTTTAAGGAGCTGCCATGTCTCAAAACTTTTTTCTCTCTCTTTTATCAGTTTATTCATTTAATTAATTATTTGTATTTCTCTTCAACAAAGCACATAAAACTAATTTCGTCTTGCAATTATTTTGTATATACCTAGCAATCAAACTATAACAAAAGCTTTAAAGTTATTAGGCTCAATTATGTATATACAGAAAAAGTTATAAAGAAACACAATTTCAATTATCTCAAAATAAGCTATTTAAAGTATTATTAGAGTATACTAAAAGTATTTAAAGGTTCTAGGCGCAGTGGCCGTGCCCGCTTTTGATGTTTCTGTTTTGAATGTTTCCGTTCTCGCCGTTAATGTGAGTGGCCGTATTCCTACTCTGCAGTATATGGATTTCGCCGTTTTAATAGGTGGATGTCGTGTACAGCATATACAGTATAGCCACAAAAAGGAAAAATCAAGGGAGAAAGCGTGCACTCAGTATCCGATAATTGATGATGATCAAAATTAGGGCTGTGATCAAAATAAATACATGGTGAGATAATGTTTAGTGTTGATAGATATGATCTCCCTCATATCAAGATATTTAAAAAAAGTTACAGAGCCTTGCAAGTGGAGAGCCATCAATCCTTTAAGCCACATAAGAAGTGTCGACTCCGACCAGTCCATCTTCTCCATCCGCCCCCAAACCCTCTCCATCTATGATCCTAGGTTCCTAAACTAATAATACTTATTTATATTAAGTCGGATGTAATTCTAGCGAATCATATAGGAAAAACACCTCTCCAGGATAAAGGAAAAAGTCCGAAAACTCCCGCTTCCATACTATAAAGGCGGCTAACACAATCAGACATGAGAATCTGCTTCTCCCAAATGTGCACCTCTCCTTTACGCATGTACAAGATCCAAAGGTTCTGGAAGCCCCAAGAGTCTAGTGAGTTCTTCACATTCGTTAACCCAACATAGAACACTACGGACAGTCAATTCCTTAACGTCTAGAAAATGAAGGAGTTTTGGGGATAATGACAAGAAAAGCCTCTTCTGCATCTAATAAAAAGTACGTCATGAGCTTCCTTTTGCATCCAAACAGAACCTTCTTGATGAGATAGTCCAAGTGATCCTTCCTTAAGGGATGATGTTGTGGAGCTTGACGAGAGCTCTTCGGATCTGTACGACGATGATGATAAATCCCTTATATCATGAAGAAAAAGAATAAAGTAGTGCTAAAAAGGCCCATTCCATACGGAACATGGAGATGCGCATTTACCTTTGTAAATATACGATATTTAGTGCAATAAAAGTTTATTCCAGTAATTAAAATACAAAAATGTATGGTAATTATGTATAAATGTACATGTATATATAAAGGTCCTAAAAAAGGGATGTATATTAATAGTAGTTCTTCTTTTATACAAAAGGTATAGTTATATTTTTACTGTAAATATTTTTTAGTTCAACAATTGGATGGCAAAAGTTATCTAGAGTGATGGCATTGACACAAATGTAATACAAATAGGAAATATGAACCATTTAAATGGCTTTTCTTGTATGTATCTCACGAAGAAACAAATATCTCGTGGGGTGAAATCAATATTCCATCAACATTGTTTTTAAGGGTTTTTAATTTTTTAAAGTTTTCAATCATTTTCAGAAAAATAGGGGGATTTGAAGTATTTCATAGTGCTACACATATCATATATATATCCAAATTTATACAGTTTTAGTAAAATAATCACCCATTAATATATATGTATATACATATATTAATGGGTCATTATTTTACTAAAACTGCATAAATTTGCATTAATTGCACATTAACCAATGTTCGATAATTTTTATCAATGGCGAATTTCCTGCCTTTAATAATTATCCTAAACAATTTGAAATATCAATACTTAATATGAATAATGTGTAAACAAAATATCTTTTTGAGATGCATTCACTAATATCAGGAAACAAAACTTTTATTTAAGGTATTATTTAATTATACTAATTTGAATAATAACTTTCATTTTTCGAGGGAAAGAAACTAAAACTGTTCCAACTTTTAGTTCATCTATTTGGATATATATAGATATATATGTATATAACATGGATTTTTTTTACTTTTATTTATTGTTGTAAGTGAATCGTCCTATAAATAGACCTCCTCGGTATTGCATCTATAAATTCAAATCGACCCTTCTCATTTAAAGATATATCTTTTTTTCGATTTCTAAAAGACTTTCAGCTACGAAAAACTTATTCAAATAGTTACTTAATACTTATTTAAAACTATTCATGATAAACGTAAAAAAACTAAAAGCCATCTGATTGGATTTTTTATATGTTTTAAAGTAAAATTACACTTGATAAATCTATCAATTTCATATTAAAATCAAGTTAACTTACAAATATTCGAAAGCAAGCATGTTTTCATTGTCCTTGTTCATTAATTATGTTCCAGAAAATATATATTGATAGCGAAAGAAAGATGGCATCCCTTTTAATAACGTTAGAATTATTGTTCTAAAAACATCCAATATAATACAACTTGGATGGAACAGCCGAAAATACAGTTCATTAGTCCAAATTGTTAATATAAACATTCATGAGTCCTGAGTATCCAAGTCCTCACAGAATGGATCACAAGCCTTCGAACTAATATCAGAGTATTAAAAGTGGACGAATCCGAGAGTCCGTAGCCGTTAGCACGAATGACATGGCATATTGGTCTTATTCATCATAGGAAGCGCCTTCTTTGATTATCACAGAGACCTGGGTTCATGTCCGTAAAAGAAATGAGTTGAAGAGAAATGCTGGATTCTCCACGACTTATTTGTAACCCGGAGCACTACAGTTTTTCTACAATTTCGAAATGTTTGATTTGCACTCAAAACTTATCATGGTCAGGTGACTTTATTTATTTTGAAACGTCAAGATATTTGCTACAAAAAGACTATTTCGTTATGTAGGTAATTTTGATTAGCATCAATTATCGGATGTTGAGCGCACGCTTTATTCTTCCTTTTTTGCTTCATATTAAAACGGCGAAATCCATATACTGCAGAGTAGGAATACGGCCACTCACATTAACGGCGAGAACGGAAACATTCAAAACAGAAACATCAAAAGCGGGCACGGCCACTGCGCCTAGCACGGTATTTAAGAGACAAGACTTTTGAAAGATGATTGGGAGAAGGGATTAATGTAATTTTTCATTGTATTTATCATACATAAAACGCAAAGAGCATTAAATCAATGTCATTTCGATTCTAAAAATATACGTTCTAAGTTACCCTGATTACTTAGAGATTGCTATTCACATGAACTCTGAAAGAAATTATAAAAGATTCTGAGATTCATAATTATAGATTACTCATATAATAAATCAATATCCCAATTCCTTTTTCCTGAAAGTCCTCTATGATGCTTTGAAAAAGCCGAAATAATCTGAACACATATCACAGTTTTAATTTTAGAGACCAGGAGAGGGAGAGTAGATATTTCAACACATTTATTCATATACAAACATGTAAACGGAGGGAGCAAATGACTAATGACACCTTCAATTATCTTATCCAAATTAAGATGTATTCCAATTAAGGGGAATTATTTATATACAAATTTATAAACAAAGTCTCTTGAGAAAAAAGACGTATTTTCAGACAGTCAAATTCGAAAAAAAATCATTTTTCATTGCTTAGAGCGATAATAACAAAGTGCTGCTGCTGAAAGGAACTCTCTAAGAACCGGCCTTTCTGGGAGTATCCCCTCCAGGGGTGAGCTCCCTCCGGCATGTCGTCGTCCTCAGCTGCGTCTGTGAGGCAGTCGAAAACGCAAGAATTCTTAGAAGTCAACTCACCCAAACACACCAAGCCCCAAGTTCCATTGGATTTCACAAAAGAAGTGGGAGGCCTTCCATACAAAACGGATATGTCGGCGACCCCCAGCCGTCCGAAAGTATAGCTCAACGAAAAGCCCGAAGGATCAAACACCCGAAGAGCAAGCTCCAAAGAAAGCGTGCAGCAAAGCGAAGGAAGCTGGACATTCCGAGTGGAACCCGTATAATGTATTTATATAAGAAAAGGATGAAAATAGAGGAACAGGGGGGAACAGAGAGGAGCAGAGAGAAGAACTATCCACTACAGACCTTCCATGAGCCTACCTTTTAAAGCAACCATCTCCTGCCTCAAAATTGTCCGGAACCTGCTGGAGATCTTGAACAGATGAGCTTCATCTATATTGTTGCCATACTCAATAATTTACGCCTGGTATAAGTGATGAGGGATCAAATAACAGACGTAAATACCAAACCTTGCGTTTGAGTAAATAAAATGTCTCCGTTATGTATATCACTTTAACAAATTGATATTATCCAACTTGTTGACCTCCCTCAATAAAGCGCCAACGACCAACTCGCCAAAGGATTGCAATCATATAAACTAAATCATTAAATGGAGTAGATACGCAATCATTGGATAAGAAAATAGTAACAACTAAAGTCCAAATAAAACTGACCTTTTTTGAAGACCAAGGATATACTTTGAAGTATCGGAAAACAACTACAGGACTTCAAATCGCCCAAGTTGGGAATGCAAAGTGGAATGAAATATCACAATTCGAAAAATGTAAGGGAGAGATTCATTTAGCATGTTCAACTCTTGATGTTGCGGATCACCTCTAGAGAAGGGAAGGGCAACATATAGGTACATATAATGTAGATAACTTAATTTAAAAGATCCTAGTTTCGATACAATAATTTTAAAACTTGAGTGTTTATTCATATCCACACAATTCTAAGTGAAATATTCATAACATCAAAATATGACACTTAATAGATCGAAAGGTAAGGTAATAATCATACGATTGCTTGAGATAAGATATAACCCTATATTTGAAATTATATATAGTGACTTACTTTTAAAAAAGGAGAAAGGGAGGGGGCTTTGGGAAGGCGTTGTTCATGGTCAGAGGATCGTAGCAGCATAAGATGTCTTACTTTCCATCACTTTCTAATGGTTAAACATATCATTTTATTTTTTCATGATAGGTAAAAGTGGCAATAAGCTACGAAAGTTTTTTGTCCATGACATAAAATAAAGTTTGTAGAATGATCTTCAATCTTTGTATCCCTCATTATCTTAATGAGCATGACAACTTTGCAAGCCGCAGTATTTTCCTTCTTATAAGACCTTCATTTATTAAATCTCTATAGTTACAACATAAAATGACTTTCTAAGAGTGATGTCATATGAAATTATCATTTAGAATATCATTAATCGTTACAATTGTTTGTTATATTCAATATATATATATATAATATATATATACTCGTATATATATATATATCAACTTGTTGACTTCGAGGAAAATTGTCGTTCGTTCGTCGTTCATAGTTCGTTCATCGTTCGTTTATTCTGAAAAAACTTGACGACGTCTTTTTAGAGAGGAATTTTTGTCGCCAATCTGAAAAAAAATGATGGCGTTTTTTTAGAAAGAAAATTTTTCCCATGAAATGAAAAATCTTTATCTTTTTTTGGTCGTCAAAAACGAACGACGAATGAAAATAAGCGCATGGACTCGTGGTGATGTGTCTATTCATCAATCCTCTGTATCATTGGATAGCGAAGCATCAGTATTCCAAGCGGAGGTCACCGCAATCACTCAGTCGGTGATAGCTCTTCTGAACCAAGAAAAACCATCAAAAACGTGATAATTCGATCGGATTCTCAATCAGCAATTGCTGCTATTCTGAATCCTCTCACAAAGAGTGAAACTGTAAAAAGTGTAGAGAAACATTAAACATTGGCAAATGTGATATAAATATAAACCACGATTGGTGTAAGTCATTCAAACACTACAGGAATGAATTTGCTTACTACCTAGCAAAAAAGTACCGAAAGTGAGAGTCGTTTGAGTGTTGGAGCACCTCCTAGCTGTATAAAGAAGGTCATACATGAATTCTTTTTTTATGAGTGGTGTAGTAGATACAAGGTGATCAACTAATGAAGGACACACATCACATGTTAAAAGAACCAAAATTCAAGCCTACTCACTGTCGCCCCAAAACTTGAGTCTTCTTGTTCAAGCTCATACGGGCCACGGACCATTTTTGGTTCATCTAAGTAAACGGAAATATACATAGACGGAATCTGCATATCTGTATGGAAGAGCCACAAAGCGGAGACCACTTAATTAACAGATGCCCATCACTCTCTTATGAGAGACATCAATTCATGCAAGAAGAGGATGAAGACCTACGTATCTTTAAATTGATGAAATGCTCAAAATGGAAAAAATAATATATGATAACTTAATATTGTATAATACTTTAGATAAACTCCTGCTGTATTAACACATATACCCCTCTGTGTGGTCGTGTTCATTGCTTTATATATGTGTGTATTAATTTATATCTTGGTTCTATATTGTAATGCATATGTGTATAGGTAATGTGAAACAGCAATAAATTCTTTTAAAGTAATATATATATATATATATGTTATATATATATATATATATATATATATATATATATATATATATATATATATATAGATATATATATATATATATATATATATATATATAATATATATATATATTATATATATCAGACTTGTTGATTTATCGTTCATTTGTTGTCGTTCGCAAACGATGAACGACGAACGATAAGGAAAATTCTTATTTTCATCGTCGTTCGTTTTTGACGCCAAAAAAAAGACGTCGGTGTTTTCCCGGCTTCCAGAAGCGCGTGGACCTAAATTCGGACATCTCATTCGAGAGACATTTTCTTCGGAGTCGATTGACCGATTTTTGTTTATTTTTTGTGTTTGAAAGATGACGAGCAATTTTTTTTTCGTATTTTTTAGGAAAGAAGCTGAGAAGATCACGAAACCTAGCATTAAACTAAATACAAGTGCAAAAGTTTCACTTGTACACCCGCTAGATGTCGAGAGGAGTTATCCCTAGCACTGCCTCTAATCCTGATGTCGATGTTGAGCGAAGAGTTTGAGTCATACACAGAAGTACTTTTCTCTGAATACTTTTTAGTTCCCTGATTCCATCTTTCTTCGCAGTAATGGAGTGCCCCCATATAAGACACCCAATGTCATGATAGGTCGTATCATAGCTTCATAGAGCCACAGGACTTTATCAGAGGTTAGCCCCTATTTTTGTCTATTACTGCCTTTGCCATATTCCATATGCGGGAACACTTTGTAGTATATATATATATATATATATATATATATATACCTATATATACAGAACAGAGTGGGAAGAATTTATCCACCGGGATAATTATGCCCTCGCCGGCCTTATACAGGCCCCAATATGCCATTGGGAGGCTGTCAACGGCCGTTTATGTTTCTTGAGGTCAGCGGGTACTCCGCCCCTGTATATATATATATATATACATATATTCTATCCACTTGATTGAATCAATTTATAAATAGGAGCGAGATGAAGGAGAAAGGCGTTTGAAAAACTCCTAGCAAAATGAGAAGCAATCTCTCTCTCCATTTTTTATCTTCACATATAAAAAGAGTATATAAAAGTTCTTGAAACCTTCTTCCTACTACTTAAAGATATTTTGGCATCGAAGGAGATCGTTATAAGGAGTTGTTCGTTTTCTATCAGTAAGTTATTTGTGTTTTATCGCATTAAAACTTGATATTGATAGTGCTTGATATATTTAGAACATATTTGAAACCGGGCAAATCTCTAATATACTTATTATTTTTGATTTGGTTTTTACATGTTGACAAAAATATTCTGGAGATGGTTTTCGACGCTCATAGATGATTATCACATTTCTACTCCATTATGAGTAGTTCTTTAGATTTGTATTTATTACAAATATATTTATATATATATAAATTTAAAAAAAATAGAATTCCTAAATAAACTCTGTTGTTTCATATAAAATCAGTATATATTTTTTACATTTTACAATAGTAATAAAATAAAGTTTGTTAAAGCACAGTATAAAAAGGACAAAACATTGTTGAAGTTAGTTTCAGTTTTATATGGATGACAACACAAAAGTTTAAGACAGCTTAGGTTTAGTAGATATAGACAAGCATTAATGCCTGTTGCATTGGATACAAATGATTAGTTTCGTCAGGCGATACAGTGAAACAACCATATTATATGTGCATTTAAAAAAAAATAACTAGTTTAAAAATAAATAAATTTTGAATTTGTAAAAGAAGATTATTTAAATATACACAATTAATATAAGCAAAAATGTCCTGGAGCAAACTTCTATCAATTGATACAAGAAATGTGTCTTGTTTAGTTTGCCTTACATAGAATCTAAACAAACAATCAATATTATTTTCTCTTACGTAACTACTCCGGTTTATATATTTATGTATTCTTTTCTGTTTTGATGTACATAATATATTTTAATAAAGGAAAAAAAAAATATTACATATAAGATTTAAGGTCAAAGAAAATCTATAAAATATATAAGAACATTGTTATTTAGAATAACGATTCCTTTTAATATACTCGTCCACTATCGCCTACTCGTATTTATTAAATAAATAATTACTCACAATTGGATAAAATTTTGATTTTATCCTAATTGATATACAGATATTCGCTCTCTGTAAATAAACATAGAAAAAGAAACATTCATCTCATCAACGAGAAAAAAAAAGATTTTTATCTGTGATTTTGCAAGAACCACTTTAAAATCATTCTTAAGTATATTAGTTTATTTTCACGGAATACAACTCTTCAAAAGTGTAAAAAAGGTCACTTTATCTTCAAAATAGTTTTAAAGGGGAACACTCCATGCATATCGCTCAAAGAAAATGTCTAAATGGTCAATCTTTTGATTATTTGCTCTCTGAATTTAATTATATATATATAGTACAAAGTAAAGCTATAAATACAATTTTAAATATAATGTTGGAGGAATAGTAAAAAGAAACATCAATAAATTATTTGGCATTATTTAAATAGATATTTCAATCAACAAAGAATGGATAATATATGTCTCCAGTCTTGTTTAATCATTCAAAACTCAGAGCCGTTGGGATTTCATAATTATCTTTTTATTTATGTACCTGGGGAGTCATGATATTGTCTTATATGTCTGAATGGTATTAATAGTAACAATGGCACAAAAGATGAATCAAAAAAAGTATTCTCCCAAAATGGGTCTTTCCCATTCTATTTCAATAGATTAGATTTATGAAGATGATTAGCTAAAGAAAAATCGATAATAAAAAGCAAGCTTACCTTTCTAATTGAAATTTGAGATGCTGGGAGAAAATTTTGATTAAGAATCCGTAGGAGTTACACACACACAAAGTAATAGGTTTAGAGATAAAACAAAGCCGGAATGGTTCATAACGACGTACCAGCAAAAAGATTACAGTCCAGTGCGTTGTTCCGAGGAGGGCATAAGTCAGATGGAACTTATTTAAAAAACGAGACTCCTCATGTCCATGAATTAAAATTGAAGCGCAAGTTTGTATGTCTATAAATTATTTGCAATTATGGCCATTAAAAAAATGCCGAGTAACGGCTTGAACCTTGAACCATTATCTACTGTGATGACATTTTTTAATAAAAATTTAACCATTGTCACATTTTTATATAAAATATAGCTCTTAGTTATTCTTGTCCCTCTAGTCATGTTTCTTTAACATGTTTAAATTAGAGCAATTAGATACTTTGACTTGTATAATCGTTTCGCTATAGTCATAGGTTTAAAAACTATAGGAAAAGTATCAAATAATGGTTAAAAATTGGTTTAAACTAAAGTAAACGGAACCAAAGTTCAAGATTTATAGCGTGAAAATTGATCTAAGAACACTGAATTTATAACATATTTTATAATAACCTAAAAGATCAAAGACGAATGGTTGGTTCCAAACAAGCAACTTTACGCAAAAAATGTTTGCACACACAAAAAACAAATAATAATAAATCGCTAATTATAAACTAGAATGTTTATTTATGTTTTATTGTAAAAAGTACAATTTTCCTATTTACTATTTATTTAAGTAGTTACTTTTTGTCACTTAGATAAATAAAGGCCTTGCTGATGAGGAAAAAAAATCGTGTCTCTTATTGCCCATACGATTATTTAAACCGGCAATGTTTTTAAATTTGAAAAATATGTTTTTAAATGGTTTTTGGTTTCCGTTATGTCAACATTTTTTGTTACTTTTTTATTTAAATATTTAAGATTAACAAAATTGAATAACCACGACTTTTTATAGATAATTGTGACTTTTCATATAAATGTCTTAACTGAAAAAGTCAATCTACAATACTAAGTATTCTTGCAGTTGTTTTAGATCTGCCAGTTAATAAAGCATCTTGGTACGAAATTAAATGCATTTAAAGGTCATTTTTGTTCTCAGAGTGGATTTTTGTTATGGGGCTATAAAGATCATTCTAACAATGCCTGCAGTTTAACACGCATTAATAGTGTAAAAATAGTAGTACCTTTTGAACTTTAATAACATCTCAAAAGACTGATATTTCCAATTGCATTAAAGTTAGTAAAATAGATTTATGGGAACAAGATATTTTTTTTTCTTGGCTCAATATGTAGAAGTTCATCTTATTATACAAATAAAGTTAACATTTATATCTTAAAACATAAAACAATTATAAAAATGGAGAAAAACAAATAAGAAAATACAATTATAAATAAAACGTTAAAACGTTTCAAATATGTGTCCAGACAAGCAGGCGTCATAAATGGTTTATCATTTAGTATTTAATAAACTAGGTTTTGGAGAATGTAGCATTGCATTTGGCATTTAAAAGTTGAGAGAAAGTCTTTTTCTCTCACTGATGCCTCAAATATTTCTTCGATGATAACATGAACAATTTGGAATATGTCATTTAAGACATTTTCATAATAAATGATCCACTGTTTCTGTCTGCCCTTTACAGAAGAAGGAGCTTTGGCGTGTGTCGTTAAAAAAAATTCTGCACCCTCCATGAGCCATTAAATCAAAAAGATGGAGTAATAAAGTTACCATGAAAGTATTTTGCGAAAACTCACCCATAAACATATTTTTTGGGGTTCAGATGTTTATTTATTAGCCAAAATCCCTACTGTGTAAAAAATAAGAATACACTCGGAGATTAAAAAACACAATCTTAAGACAGTTACGTTAAAAGCAAAACATAAATGAACAAAGGAAACATAAATGAACACGTATTTTTTTAGTTGCTATCTCTAGTTTCTTTCCTTTTATTACGTCATATCGCCAGATTGATGATATATTTACTGACAGATACAATTAAACAAAACAAAGCTCTATTTAGTCCCTCAGTATGAGAAGTTATATTTATCTCATTAATAATCATAGGTAATCTATGAACCAGAAAATACTCATACCTCATAGCATTCTTAGGATTGTAATAATAGACTAAAAAATTGCCAAATTAAACTTTTTTTTAAGAATTAGCATGCTACTTAATAATTCCGAATTTACTTTGTAGTATAATTTCGTTTGTGATAGTTAATATATTGTTTGTTGTAAAGTTTTTTTGAAGAGATCTTAACTCTTTTTGGTGTTTGATTCTTAGTTGTTTTGATTGTCAAGCTTTATTAATGTGCTGTGATATAAAATAGTGTGGCTAAAAAGAAAAAAAGAAATAAGATAGAATAAATTGAACAATTTGATCCAATCAAAATTGGAGACCAAAATTTAAATAAAAATACGTGATGTTGAAAGATTGATTGTAAGGATTCTCAAATCGCATTGACTAAGGCCAAATAGAAAAGCCAATGATTGGTTAAAGAATGATATTAAAATGTTTGAGCTCATATTCATACCTACAGAGTCACAAGAAAAAATGTGGTTTATTACATTATATTGACTACTTTTTATTATTCAAGCCTCTTTTGACTTTATAAATCCCATTTGAGAGAAACGTGTCAGTTTGTTATCCTGTTAGATTAACTTACAATGCACTTTAGTACATTGATGAAAGTGAAGCAATGCAAATACTTGTTAAGCAATACAAAGGTAATAACATTAAAGTCCTATATAAAAGCTAGGTACATCATAAATGTTGATTTTATCTTTTTAATGTGCTGGTTAACCCATTTACTTCCATGACCCCTTTAAAATTATTATTTTTCGCTGAAAATTTGATATGTTTCCTTTTATTAAATATGGATAATAATGATTTTTTTTCTCTACCACCCTTCAGACCTTAGCAATGGCCGCGTACTTAAAGTTTTCTTTCTCTTTTTTACTTTACTAGAGAATTAAGCATATCAAAAGAAATATTTTCATTTATATACAATTCTTACAAATTATTTACTTTTATAACTTACGCAATCCCTAAGAACAATATTTTATTTTCATTTACTTTTTTGTGTGGTAGTCCGTCAAGCATTGTGGGTGAAGACCCACATCACATCTTTAGCATCGAAAAAAGGATCTCCTATGTTTTTGTTTTCCTTTTCCTTACATTTTTAGCCTTTCACTCGTCTATAGAGGCGCCAGGCTTGGACCATTTGGACATTCAGAAACCAGTTGTAAATGCCCAATACATTTTTAGTCCGCAAAGTAATTCTATAATTTGAGACTGAGTTATCCAGCAGCCAACTCCACCCATATTTTGACTCTAAACGATAGATTGAATTAGGGCATGCTGTGGGTATCTTCTTCCGTTGTTCTTGATTGTATTTATTCACATATGCAATTGGCTCCGAATCCAAAAAAGTTTGACCCAAAGAAAACTGACCCTGAATCTTTCCACGCTGTAACGCACAAATAGTTGTCAATATAAACATATTTCATATAACCTTTGTCCGCCTAGTTCATTGATTTTTGTGTTGGTAGAACAGATGTTTTAGCCTCATTGTTCCAACTATTCCAAGGCCTTTAGATCCCAAATAATCCTAAGGTCAAGATAAGTAAATAAATTATCACAAACAATCTTATGTCCTTGTTTTAGATCAAGTTGCTCTACCATTTCAACGACCACATCTGGACCCTGTCCAAGTCCTCTTGGTGTAATCTTGTATTCCCCCATAGGGAATGACAATAGAGGAGCTCTCCAAATGGAGTACATGCACACCAGATCTTGAAACCGAAGCGTACTGGTTTTCCACGCAAAAATTGTTTGAGGGGATGAGGTCCAAAATATTTCTTCATTGACTCATCGATCGAAATATGCTCAGTTCTTTGAACATACATTTTGTAGTTTGATTTATGCCGTCCATCAAAGGTTGCATTTTCCAAAATCGATTTTATGGATTTGGAATACTTTCGAAGTGTATCGTATTAGTTTTTAATGGTTCATCTGGAGATACATTTTTTTACAAAGTTGTTGCATGTATTTCCCTCGTTTCCCAATACATTATTTTGGAAGATGCTGTCATATAGTCACTCAAAAAGGCACAAGCATGACTTGCCCTAATCATATTGATGTCTATAGAGAGAGCAAAATCGATGTCGTTGTTTTTCATTGCCACTTTTTTTCGTTTCTTCTAATATCTTATCACATATTTCGTCCGTAATGAAAAGCTTAAGATAATCAAAAGGATTCTTTAGCTCATCTAAGTCTACGGGAATATTTTCAAGATTCGAATGAAGGTTTGAATCGAATTTAATCTTCAACCAATCTGATTTTTTTTGTGGATTGTATCCTATCTGAGTTTTTAACACGAAGTAATTGGTCCTTCAAAGATTTTGAGAATTTATTATGTCGTTCTTTCTTCTTTTTATAGTTCTAGTAAAATTAAATGGTTCGTCATCATCATCCGATTCTTTCATCTTCATTAACTTTGCAGTTCTGCTGGCTGACAATTTTTTTTTCTTAGTCAACCGAATTTACATCGACGACTCCACCAATTTCTTCCACTTCATCGTCCTCATCACTTAAATCGTTTGTCTCAAGAGGAAGGAAAATCACAATATCCGTGGGATTGTTTGGAGGGTAGTCTTCATTAGTAGATCCAAAATTTCAATTGTGCCAAGTCCAGAAGTTCTGAATGTCCCAAAAAAAAATTATAACGATATAATATGTATAATAAACAAACACAAATTTTCAGGTCATCTTCCATCGCGTACTTTAAAGTACGTTCAAAATCTACAATAAATTTTGAACACACAAAAACTACAATTACGACATTTTTTTTCCATTGAGAAAAAAGTTTGGAAACTATATCTTAAGTAATTAAAGAAAAAATATTAAAAATGTGACAATACTTACATTTTTTTATGGTTGAACTTAATGGAGCACAGATTTTTTCATTTTGAAATATTGACTTTATTCTTTGACTATTTAAAACAAACTGAATCAATTTTCGGTACAATGAAATAAAACAATGAATGTTATTAACACGTAAATCTATATATTATTGATAAAATAAGCTCCTAAGATAAAGTTTTTGGAATAGCATAATACCACAAAAATCAGTTTGTAACGCGTTACTTTATGTATGCAATGGAAGTAATGGGTTACTGTATAAAATTTACCCAGGAATAATATATGATAAATTAGATTCGATAATTTGGACTGATTTGCCTGCGTAAAAACGTAGTTTGGTCATTTAAATATTGATTGAACTATCTAATATATATCTATATAATATATAGCTGAACGAAAGTTCTATGAATGGAGCGCCAAGAAATAGTTCAGCTAAATATTGATTATTGGATACGGAGATAAATTAAATCTTATACAAAACACATAAACAAAAAGGGGATAATACTTTTTCTACGTCATTTTGAATGAGTGACAGACAAACCTATCACTCGACATTAAATGATTAAAACAATTGATTGATATATATAACATAGAAGCAGTCTATTTATTTTCTCTAATCATCACATACCTACAATGGAAACCCAATTTCAACAAGGAATTTTTGGCTTTTTTCAAGGATCAATGAAGCTATTATTAAAGCAAATATGAATGAATGAAATGAAGAATAAATACAATATTTGCATACATTTAACTCAAACAACCGTACACACACAGCATTCATATTTTATCTTTTCGAATGTGGATTTCCATACCATCATATAATTCAATATAAAGCTTTAGTTCCTTTTTGTTCTTTGTGTATACCTAATATAACATTGTTTTGAAGTATGTTATAAAATATAATCAGTTTGAATGGTTACTACGAAGCTGCAAGCGAAATTCTCTTCAAAGAGTTAACACTATCGTGTCATAACAAAAAAGGAGATGCTGAGTCCAGTACTTTCTTAATAAGAAGATTTTATATCAATCATGCTCAAAAGGAACAAATAATATCATTTAAAAAACAGTTATCACTTTACTCGGATCACTTGTAAACATCAACTCAGAGAGAAAAAACAAAAATGTCCTTAATTACCGATATTTACGCAACCGTTTGAATATCCTCCTTCCATTGCTTCATTTATCGATTTTATGAAGCAAATTTGTATACACAAGGAAATTATTTATGCTTACTTATTCATCATTGCGATATATATAAATCCTCACTCTGAAAAATAGAATAGAAAAAGAAAGAAATGTGAAAAAGTTATTGTATCCGGGATTACCATAAAAGCCTCTGTGGGTAGCGTGGCTCTGAAGGAGGGTTGCACTAGAAATAATATCAATATTAAAAAAATATATTTTTAGAATAAGATAGGTTTCATACATGAAGTCTATACGAAATAATTTAAGCCGAACTTATATTATCTGTTATTCCGAATATATGTTATCTAGCTAGTTTTTTTCTGCCCTCCAACAATTTTTGTGGAGATATTAGTCAAAGAGATAATCGATTGTTACCATTTTGAACTCATAATGTAAGGAAGATAAAATATCTTCTTAATCTACTTTTGGATATATATATATATATATCAAAGTAAATATACTTTAAGTATGTCAAAAACATTTTACCTTTAGCCAACCATTTGTCATTGAGCTTCAAATTTTTATACGACAATACAATAATAAAATTTTGTTAACATAAAATATATTTATGGCTATTTATGTTTAGCATCATAAATGAATGAATTTAACATAATATTTTCGTTTGTTTTTTCAGGCAATATGGGGGCTATGGCACTATGGCTGTGCGGATTAGTCACTGTCGTTACATTTAGTAGTACAGTTCTAACGTATGATCACGGTGAGTTACATAATTGGATTAATATAATTTCGCTTACATTTGTTCGAAATCTGTGTCGCCAAGTAGCTTAATATTTTGCAACATCAATAAGCATACGAGCATATAAGCTGGCCCATCAACCCTGGAATTAATCGTTTGATGAGAATAGCAAAAATAATTATGCATCTTGGCATACGCACCAAATTGATGGGCATTTAAGGCACATTTATTATCTTGTGTTTACTGAGACAAACGATTGAAACCTTAACTTTCAACATAAAAGAGAAA
>CP045899.1:20156541-20179853 GCA_013387185.1 Caligus rogercresseyi | reverse complement strand
ATAATACAAATATAACTAATAGTACATATATCATGGTTTCTTTGTTTAACTTATCAAAAAACTTTTATGACACAATAATACTAATAGCGATATGGGAACGGTTTATAAAGAACAACTTTTTGTGTCGTTGGAGTTTCTCCTTTGTCGATTGCCAAGACCATTCGATAGCTGTTTGTACCTCTTTCTATCTCGTCATTAAAACGTGTAACCATACCACTATTGTCTGTCACACTTTCCTCTTAAGTTGTAAGAGTTATTTTTGTCGATCCCATATCTCAGCTGGGTTTTTTTTTATATTTCTATCTCATTTCGGTTCAAATGATCCAAATCAATACTGTTGTCCACACTTAATTTGTATAGTCTATTGTCCCTCTTATTTCCAGATATGGACAAGCGAGAACAGAAGCGAGGCATTATGTACTACTACCCCAATTACCGCTACGCCTTCTTCAACGACGAGAAGACAAACACCCAGACGAGGAGGATGATCGAAAAAAGCGTGAGGGGAGTGAGGGGCTCCTTGGAAGGCTTCGAAGCGATGATCCTTCGACATGGGCTACGACTAGAAATAAATCACAACAACAACTCTATTTGCTGCTCTTTTTTTTGTACCACAAAAATAATGTGTTTTTTAGTCAATGTACCTTTGTGTTACACTCCTAGACATCCAAATCCGAAAGTAGAGACAAATAATTATGATCAATATTATATGCCCTGACCAGTTCATGATAATATATAATTTAAAAATATATACAAACCATGCTATTTTAATGATCCATCCAGAAAAAAAAATAATTAAGATCGGTATAACATACAAACTTAACTGGGTTCGTTAGTTTGATTAAATAAACAAGATAAAATCCAACGGTATTGTACACATCGCATCAGATCTATTATTGTAGGATAATGAAGGACGGCTCGAATCTTATGAACAGATGTACATAAAATCCTTGCTCCAAGGAGAGTCAGATACGTAATATTTTTGGAAAAATAATCATCGTTCCATTTTTCCTGTTGAACATGAATAAAATAAACATTGAAATATGAATATATTCTTGGCTCATCAAACGCATCAAGCTAAAGTACTTATTCATATCCCAACGGATGCATTTTGAACCAAATAGGCAAAACCATCATTGGATAAAATGTAGACTCCTAATTCTAATGAACGTCATAAAGATTATCATAGAGGTTAAAGGTATCATATTCTTAGTCCAAAAGGAAAAAATAATGGAGTTTTATACATATAAATAGTTCAGTTTAACGAGATATAACACTTCTGTGAATAAGTCCAGAGCCTAGACAATTAAATATTTGTATTTTGCAAACAAAAATCGGTTACACAATTCTTTATTTTCTTATCGAAAAAACTTAAATTAACAACTATATATATATATATATATATATATATATATATTCGGCTTTCTACATCCGCACATCATCAGCAGATTGTCAATTTGAATCAGGAATGAAAAGGTGAATCCATATTTTATTCATTTATATATACCGAAGCAAAAACTACTTTACATTTCCCGTAACATATCCTAACAGCTTTTTCGAATAATTTATACGGTTTTTTTTTTCGATATGGTTCGATATAATTGCATCCGATAGGATATAAATAACATTATAGCGTTAAATTATCTATCGAACCAGGATTTATCAATGAGGTAGACCAAAATGACCATCCCCTCTCGGGATTCGAACCTGCACCCCCAACATTGAGAGTTGAACACGCCTTAACACGCACGGCTATCGAGCTCCTCTCAAAAATGACCTTGGTTGCATTCTATCAATTCAGAATTGAGTACAATCTGAGTTTACATTTATGATTCAGAGCATGTATTGAACTATAAGAAATCGTTATGAAAAAAATAAATAATTAATGTGTTTTTTAGACTTGAGTCAAGGTATCCTCTCAAAATTTTACTTTGTCTCTGACGCATTTATAATCCATTATATGCGTCATTTTGTACGCGAGATATGTTATTTTTAATGTACATATAACTCTCCACTAATTAAATTGACATGATTTAGATACCTAAATATTAAACTGGTTGCCAAGCTTTCATTTGATATGTTTGGTGTTCTAAAAATCGCTATACTTTAAGAGAAATAAGCAAATATATTTTTGCACGTACTCTACCCAATAATTGATCTTTGATATGAGAATATACAATTACCGCTTGGTAACCACTGTTACCTGGATAGAAGAGAAAGAAAAAAGAGAAGCGAGAGAGTATTTTGGCCTCACTTCTCTCGCTTCGCTTTTTCTTTCTCTTTCTATCCAGGTAACAGTGGTTACCAAGCGGTAATTGTATATTCTCAATATCAACTTATCAATTTTTTTGGGAGAGTACGTGCTAAAATGTATTTGCTTATTTCTCTTAAAGTATAGCGATTTATTATTGAAGTCTGTAACGCCACCATTTTCAAGAAATTTGCGGAAAACTATATTTTTACAAAAAAATAAAACTTGGACCTCGTTGAGCACCCCGTAATGTTGACCGATTTTATTCAAACTTTGTATGTCGTCTTCTTTATCACCAAGAAACAGAAAATCCACAATGTTGCTAACATTTCAAACATTTGAAAATAAGAACAACCCTAATGAGTATGATTACAAATTTGGTCATGAAGTTCAGTTTTTCTTTTAACTTAATCATCTACCTATGTAGCATGAAGAAGCAAATCGAACCGCTTAAAGTCAGCTTAGCTAAAAGTAATAAAAATGATATATGTATATGGCATACAGTCAATGACGAGATTATTTTTACTTATTTTATAAATAAATTACACACTGAATCAAAGTAAGCACAAACAATATGGAATATATGTGTACTGACTTCCAAGACATGGTACTGCTGAAGAAAGGGAGTCTATAGAATCAAAATGTCTCAACATCTATGTGCATTTCATAGGAACTCCAGGAATCGGCCGGGTGCCTTGCTTTGGCTGTATATTACATAATGCTACTAACTAATTATTGGATACAACACAAAACAAATAATCACACCTGCGTCTAACCTCTTATACATTAATCACTATCACCTGCATCTCATATATAATCATTAGTGCCCTGCTTCTAGTGTCCTGTACACAATCTCCCATACTCATATGGTTGACCCCCAGAAAGTATATGTATATAAAGAAGAAGCCTCCCTGAATCAGGAGGCAGAAATAAACTGGTAGTCTTACCATCAACACTGGCGTGTTCTTAATGCATCAATGGGGTAGCATTAGGACAACACAACATAGGCAAGCATATGTCAAATACTAATAATTCAATACAATTAATTAAAAACCTAGGCAACATGACAAGTTCCAATTTGAATTCGCCGCCAGACATCTCAGAAATTGATGATAAATAAATTCTTTAATCGCCCCAGGGGATATGAGGAAGAATTGGCCGAGGAAAATGTGGACTAGGAAGAAATAGACAAGGAAAGAATGGAGCAAGAAGAAATGGACCAAGTTAGAAAAGGAAAATGATGACTCATGGAAGAAATGGACCAAATACATAGGTTGGCAAGTTTTTAAGTGGAATATATCTAATTATTGTACAAATACTATTCTCATATAAACTGAGTAAATAATGACATAAAATGATTTTATTTTGCAATTTTAGATAAAAACTCTCTTCTTTATGTCAACTATGGTTCAAAATCACCCAAATTATTGTAAATAATACGTATTGTCTTAAACAAGGAATATAGCGATGTTAGAAGCACTCAAAAAGTAAATACATTAGTTAGTTAGTTAAGAAATTTATTACTGTTTACAATAGACAAACATATACCAATAATACAAAGAAGAAGAAAATATTTGCCTAATTTCGGACGCGATTATTATAAATGGAATATTTGAAGAGATAAAGTGAGGTGTGACGTCACAGTCAACAATAATAAAATGAGAGAGCCTCCAATGATCCGAGTCGAGAATCTGTGTATTCAATCTTTACTATCCGGCCGGATGAAGGCACTACTTTTTCTATATTATGAAAGAACAACATCGTAAATTATGTCATTATTTACTCAGTTTATATGGGAAATAGTATTTGTACAATAACTAGATATATTCACTCAAAAACTTGCCTACCTATGTATTTGTTCCATTTCTTCCATGAGTCATCATTTCCTTTTCTAACTGGTCCATTTCTTCCTAGTCCATATTTTCCTGGTCCATTTCTTCTGGACACCGTCCCAGGGAAATGAGATCAGCCCCAGTACTCCTCAGAACAATTAAACATTAGAAAATCCCTGGCCCTTCATAGACGATTACTTTTCATTGGTGTCATCTGCCAAAGCCGACAAGTTCTACAATTTGGAGTTTAAATGCAAGCGTTGCGTTGGCAGCAGCAAGAAACAAATGAAACTTAATTCAAGCAGTCGTAATAATCTTAATCGGCTCATGAAGTCATTTCACAGAAGCGAAATTAATGCTTTCGATAGTTTATTTCTACAAAATGTAAGAAGAGGACGTCCAAAAATAGCAACCTCAATTGATGTACCCCTCAATCAACCCTCACTATTTATCTCCTAGGAAACTGTAATGGGAGTAGGCCAATTTAGGTAATTCAATCGACTGTGGATAAAATTATGTTGAGTATATTATTGTAAGTGGCCTCTCGTTTGGTTTACTGTAATTCCTTCGTGAGTAATTTTAGCGTGCACTCTTCCATTGCAAGCCTTTTCATTGCACGCGTTTCTTCGTTCTCTTTTTCTTCGCAGGGTAATATTAGCGTTCGTCTTTTCATTGTGGGTAATTTCTTGGCAGAGTAATTTCTTCGCAGAGTAATTTCTTCGCAAGTAATTTCTTCGCAGGATTATTTCTTCGTTATTTCAAAACATGGTTTAAATCAGATCATTAAAATCATCATATATAGCCTATATAATATTAAAGACTAATGCATAGGCTAAAATAGGTTAAAACCAGAACGAATAAGCATTACATTGATGACATACAAAAAACAATTCATATGTATATACATATAAAAAACACAGTTGCGACTAAGTCCTTCACAAAAATGAAACTTGCGAAGAAATAATCTGCGAAGAAATTACTTGCGAAGAAATAATCCTGCGAAGAAATTACTTGCGAAGAAATAACCTGCGAAGAAATTACTTGCGAAGAAATTACTTGCGAAGAAATTACTTGCGAAGAAATTACTCTGCGAAGAAATTACTTGTGAAGAAATTACTCTGCGAAGAAATTACGAACGGTAAAATTACCCTGCGAAGAAAAAGAGAACGAAGGAAACACGTGCAATGGAAAGGCTTGCAATGGAAGAGTGCACGCTAAAATTACTCGCGAAGGAATTACCGTGCACCCCCTCGTTTAACAGTGTGGAATCCAATACCTTCAATAAGCTGATCAAGACTCTCCAATCCAAGAAACAAGTAATGTATAGGGATATCCGATGAGGAAAGTCAATCGTTTGTATAATGAAATCAAGGCAAACATCAAGTTGAACCTACAAAAATCGGATTTTGTTACGGTTACTTGTAATATCTGGTCAAGGGAGCACAATAGTTATTTGGGGATGACTGCCCATGTATTAGTTATCTAAACTGCAAGGATCACAAAAAAAGCTTTGCAATCGCTTGCCACCAATCAAAGGGGCTCACTCATTCGATAAAGTAACTAAGGCGATACTGGAGGTCTTCAAAGACTGAGAAATCTTCCATGGAATATGTAGGAATTGTCACTGACAACGCTTCTAAATTCACCAAAGCAATTCAGATCGATGGAACAGGGCGTCAGGGCTTGGATGAAGATCAAACCCAATCTTTTTTGCAACCATAGACAATCGGAATATATCTTGAGAGAAAGAACAGAACGTAGCACAATTAGAAGGCGTCATTGTTCATAACATCCTGACTGATGGTCTATATGAAGTATATAAAAAACTTACTCTGCATTTCAGGTAAGAAATGTAATAGTATGGATTTTCTATAGATTTATTATAATATAGGTCTTTATTTGAGAAAACTTATATTTTTATTCTTTTAGATGCGCCCTCATTCTTTGAATTTGGTTGTTAGTATCTATATCCAGTCCTCTGGCCCCGGCATTGGATATTCTTCAAGGTGATTATTAGATACAAAACAAAAATATTATTCTTATTTGCACCCTATATATATATATATATATATATATCATTAAGACATGTCTAATTTCTATACACATATCTGATTATTATTATTATTATTCATATGTATGCATAGATTACACGGGGAACTCTCCCCAAAGTACGTGTATATAAAGACGAAGCTCCCTTGATAGGGAGGCAGAAATATACTAGTAGTCTAAGCATCAACACTAGCGTATCCTATATTCATCACTGGCATATCATTAGTCCAACAGTGATAACATCTTTGGGGTCATTTTCTTCCTGCTATATCGTCTCTCACCAGTCACTTGACAAGAATAAACGAAAAATTAACCAAATGCAAGACATTGACAGATGCCTTGCTTCGGGGAATTCACAGCCGCTTTGATTCGTATTTTGAGTCCAGTGGGATGCTGGTGGCAACAAGTTATCTAACTGAATTTTAAATACAGCTTTTCAACTCAGAGTCCGCCTTTTCGGCCCTGGGGTATTTACTAAAAGAAGTTACTTCAATCGATGATAATCTACTGAAGTGAATTATAATTTAAGCAATTCGTTTTTTTTGTTGTTGTTCTGAAAGAAGCAAAAGAGGTGCCCTGGACGACGAAGTTCATCGATTTATGTCAGACAAGTCTCAGTTTTTGGTTCAATACCAACCGAACGACTTTTAGTAAGGGAAGTTGATCCCCTCAGATAATGGGTGAGAGTATCGGACGATAATTTGAAATGCTATTATTATTATTATGTGCCAATAAGGATGTTTAATATTGAAAAATGTATAAATTTAATATAATTCTCTTCAAGCTTATTAATTTTTAAGCTATTGATCATGTGTCTCAAATAATTCCGAATTAATATAGAAAAATGAGTAATTGAAAAATGTCATTAAAAAGTGGACTTTGGGGAAAATATTTATAAAAGTGAACGATTGAACGAATTCAAAAAGTTGAACAATCAAAGTGAACTGAACGGCTACAAGCCTTATATATATCAGGCTTGTGAACGTTCAGCTTTTTTTTGCGTTCAGCGTTTAAAAAAAAACCGTTCCGTTCAATGTTTTTGCGTTCAGCGTTCCGTTAGCGTTTTTTTAAATAACAATGTGTAATTTTGAAAATTGAAGTACTTTTTGAGGTTTTTATAATAAAAATGAGCCCGAACCGACTTTCAAATGATATAATTTTTTTTGAATGGATCTAACCCAGGGGTTCCCAATCTGGGGTCCGCAGAACGTTTATATATTCACTACATAAGAGGGTCGCCAGACTGAATATTTTTCTATAAGGGGTCGCCAAAGATAAAAGGTTGGGAACCCCTGATCAAACCCCAACTTGTATATAATTTTCCTGACCCGTAACAAAATTATCATTATATTAGTAGTTTTCCATACAGAAAAGACAAACACGCCAGTCACCATGAAAAAAAAAACTTAACTATTTATTAAACTAAATAAAAAAACAATTTCAGATCAAATATATTTGAAAAAAGTGTCGTGATGACCAGACTCGCTTATTTCGAATAACGGAGTCCGAGTTTGATATTAAGAATCTGCAAAATATTATTTTAAACCTTAGATGTATGAGTAACTGGATCTCTACTTTCTTCCGTAATGGATACATTACATTTTTTAAATTATAATCATACTTCAGGTGTAATAAATCAAGACAAATTCGAGATCAAAGCTATATAATACAAATTAATATATAAAACAACATTATATGAATGCATCTTATTTTACAAAGCTATATTTTTAATGGTATCTAGTAATTTCATCGCGCGTAAATTCGTAATGGACCTTTTTATAGCCGTTTTTGTCGTCAGTATTTATACCGCTTGCTCTTTTATAGTCAGTCAATTTCCTCGTTTTCTTTTTTCGCAGGTTTTTTTGTCACGAAGCTTTATTGTGTGTGTAGTATTTTCCTCGTTCGTCTTTTTCTCGTGGGTATTTTTGTCACGTAGCTTTTTGTAGTTAAGCGTTTTCCGAGCGATTTTTTTACTTTGTAGACCTAATCTCGTGGGCTCAGTCGGGGGTACCACGGGGTTTAAATCTACCGCTGACACTTTTTAGGGAGAAAAACACGCAGCTTAAGAGTTTGCACACCTAAGCCTTGGCAGTTCCGCCAGGAGTACTATGGGATTGTAATCGACCACCGACTCTTATTAAGGGGAAAAACACTATATACATATATATAAAGAGAGAGAGAGAGAAAGAGAGCGATTTAACCATATTCTAATGTATCGAGACGATAGATTGACCAAACTTGTTAAAATCTTTTTTGTTATAAAATTTATTATTTTCAATTGAATATCATTCATAAAATAAAGTTGTATATGGGTGAGACTAAAGCAGGGTTGTTTGATTTAAATCATTGATTTAAATCGCGATTTAAATCAAGTGGATTTCCAATTAAAATCATTGATTTAAATCAATTAATGTTTTTTTCAATAAATTAAATTGATATTTAATTTTATGCTTCTAATTCTCAATGACAGAAACAAAACATTTCATGTCTGTCTTCTTAATAGTAGAGCAGTGGCCTTTTTCATTATATCTATAGCCTCAGACTATAGGCCTATATCATATAATATATCATATTAAGCTTTGAGTTAGGATTATTTGATTTAAATCAAGCAATTTGGATTGCGATCTAAATTAAGCTTTTTTCCGAAGACATTATATAATCAATGATTAAAATCAAGTCTTTTTTATCAAATAAATTGTTTATTACTTGTACAATGTAAATGGAAAAGTTAACGCAGTTCAATTTGACAATTACAGGAACGAGTTATTAATTGTCAGTCTTCTTGCTCTTCTAAGTCTTCTAATTAGCTTAAGATTTGATGAACATATTTAACAATTGGCTTCTATTCTGCTTGTACTATATGAATGAAAAAGTAAACTCAATTAAATTTGACAATTACAGGAACGAGTTATCAATTGTCCGATTGTCTTGCGCCTCCTTTTCCAAGTGTACCTGGCGCGTCCTAGATTCGAGAGTGACCCATCTTGTAGTCATCTTTGATCAGCCGTTGGCAGTTCCACCCAGTAATTTTTAAGGTAGAAAATTGTCATGAGTCTTCGATCCTCGCTTGGATTTCGAACTGTCACGTGATTAGCGAGTATGACTCATTTCAAGGCCTTTGAAGTTCTGTAATTTTATTGTTTACTCCTTTGTATTCTTTATTAAAATGAAATCATTAAGTAAGGCAACTAGAATTTAATCAAAGACAGCATTTAAAGTCCCCTGAGTAATAGGTAGGCCTATATGTATATTGGGCATGTTTTAAAAAGTTACAATTTAAAGTATGGACAAAATTTAGACATTGAAAAAAATATTTTTGTTCATGGTTTTTGTTTATGGTTAACAATTAAAATCAAAAAAATCTGATTTAAATCAATAAATCCGATTTTTTTGATTTTTTTGAAAAAAATCAAAAAAATCAACAACCCTGGACTAAAGCGTTAAAGTAAAGTAGCGCATGCAAGGAAAAAGTAAACAAAAAAAATTGGCCAAGATTGGTAATTTCCTTTAACGTTAGATGTCGTTGTCCATGAAACTACGTCACAATCTTATTTAAAACCGGTTTAAAGGGATTAAATTTGATGATTTGAAATATTTCAAATCCCTAGAAGATAAAAAAAACGTCTCCAAATATAAATATTAAAAGGACTTTGTTATTATTTTCAAAGAGCTCTAGCATAAAAGGCCCCTTACGGACTAAAGATGAACTAATATTTAGTCCAATTTTTTGTGGAAAAAAGGAGGAATTTTATGTTATGCATGCGTTAATTTACTTTAACGCTTTAGGTGAGACCAAATAACGATACCCCCGATAAATGTAAGGCTTTGTTGGTGGTTACTGATCCCTATTTAACTTTTCCAAGACAATGTCTCTTCGTGATAGCAATACATTAATAAGGTCCTAATTTGATGCATAGCTAGAACGATTTATAGGAATGCAGAAACATTTTTGCATCATTACACTTCTATATAAGCACACAAAATGATGTCTCAGATAGAAAGAAAAATTGAGTGAATGTAAAGAAATTCATCATTCATTGAAGATAAATGGATGATGACTCCGCAATATTGTTGAAACCCCACGTTTTAGTTAGGTAAATCATCATTTATTTCCCATGGAGGTATTATTATTATATCAACTCCCGCGTGGTGGGAGCCCGTTTTTTGTATTTTTCCTTTTATTCAAACCCAACATCATTCATCAAGCACCAATTCTTATCATTTGAAACCCTAAGTTTACACCACCCCACCCTTTCATGAAAAATAAATACCAATCCCTATATAATTTTTTTATTGACACACACAAAAAAACTAAAAATTAGAGAAGAAAATAAAATGAAACAATGCTATGAATTACCATTTCCGACTGAACAAGTTATCCTAGAGAGTAGATAGGGAATAAACTTAAGCAAATATCCACAGTTAAGATATTCACGAACAATGATGTCATTAATATATGCGTATCCCTTCATAAACTCCCTTAAATACCTTGTTAAGATAGGTCATGGATACAGAGAGCTGGGCGGCGAATCAAGACGAGGATTAAGTGTTCTGAAACCATATAACCATTTTTGATCATATGGCTCCGAACCCTTTTCTCTAAGTTGTAGTAAACCCTTTTGTATAATGCATTTATGGAAAAGGGCAAATCGAGATCTTTAAAAAAATGGTTTATAGTCCGTACAACATATTTGCGTTTTCTGAACTACTTCGTATTTTGTCCGACCATTTCTGAGAATTATACAAGAGAAAGGCGAGAGGAATTACAAAGGTTTCTTTGTAGGGAAATAATGATTACATTAATTTTGTACATTTTGGTACATTTGCCATTGTTCTAAGAGCTCTGCTCAATTCGAAAGGGATATAGGGATTTTAAAAATGTGGCAATGTTTCCCAGGCCCATGTCTAGGGCATCCCGAACCTGCTTTCGAAGTGAGCGGGACGTCATGGATATCGTGTGAGTCGAGGAGTGAGTCCGAGTCATGATGCGACTGTGACTTGAGTACTCACACTTGAGATTCGAAAGCTCTCTATTCAATAAAAGTGCCTCCTTTGCATCTGAAAAGCATAAAGGCTCAATGAGGATCTCTGTGTGTAAAGGAATATTTGGGATGGATACGAACCGAACTTAAAGGCAGAGTGACTGGTATTGCAGCTGTTCCCTGAGGAGGAGATTATTTGGAATGCAGAGTACTCGAATTTGAGCGCGAGGGCTTTGAAAATCGTGCACGTAAAAAGGATCTGCAAAGAAAATGAATTATCAATTTAAAAATCAAGGGGTTCAAGTTATAATCCGATTTCAAGTCATTATATGAAAATGACAAGATAAATTCGTGAAAACATAGGTAGGCATTAAAATATAGCAATATTGTATAATATTAACTACTTAATTCAAGTTTTAATGTAAATACCTGGTTAAAAATAATATAAAAAAGTTATGACTGGAACATTCTCCCACTAAAATGACAAGTCATAACATCAACTTCAAACAACAAAATATATTCAAACAACATCGCAGTTTCAAAACGATAGTACCCAGCTATGTGCACACCAATATTTGATTATGTTTATAAGAGAAGGTGGGGAAGATTTTGGATGTCTGTTTTTATTTATTTAGCCTTTTGCTCATTTGTTGGCCGCAAAGGTTCATCACTAAACTGCATTTAGTTAATTAAGTTATTTGGCTACTATCGAGATCAGGATCATGACACTGACAAGAAAACTTTCAACAAAGCCAGCGGTACTAGCTGAAGATTCTTCTGTAAAAACCAATATGACCTCTTCCAAGAAGGAAATTAAAAATATATGCTTAAGTCTATGTACATAATGATGTATGAAACATCATTTGTTTTTTAGTACACCTTGTAGATCTTAAAAATATAACCTTTAATTGAGCAACATTTTCCTTTTTGTTCATAAAAGACCTTGTAAGTATTTTATCTGAAGAAGCAAATTTGCAAAGAAATGCAAGCCATGTCTGATATGAAATAATATATGCATCAAAATTATATATTTTTTAGACGAAATGATGACAAGCCAAAAGTATAAAATAAAAACCGGTGTTTGTGCACGTCTTTCGTTCAGAGAAAAATGAGGTCTTTGGTAATATTTAAAAACTAGTCGTGGATTAATAATGAATTACGGAGAGGGGACAATTGACTTATCTAGTTGTAGTTCACAACTTGATAGACCACTTTCACTCGCATTTTTAATAATGATAAGAATGCATCAAAAATATAAAATTGCACATAAAAATATTAATCTGAGATTTCTTAATTACTAATAAGCAAAAGCTTTAAATTTTGCATATTTGCATCTAAAAAAAGTACGATTGATTGCCCAATTATATGTTTGCAAGAACCAGAAATGTACTTAATAAAACTAAAGCACGAACATGAAAGGGTTGAAGCATTAAGGAAAAACAAGGACTTACGATTTGTTAACTAAAACCACAAATATATTCATGTAATGCTGAAACACCTTTGGATATAATGGTGATGTGTCATTTTTTACACATAGCTATTTTACCTTCGATAAGGAATCCAAATTGATTCATTTCAATCAATATGAATTTATTTAAGGACTTGTCAAGGTTATATGGAATTTTAAAAAATCAACAAAATATTTTTTTAAGAATATTATCTACTTGGTTGATCCGAGTCTTTAATATGTAATTTGAGTTACAATAGTGGGGAGAAATGTGAGTGCCCACATAGCTGTAAAACCTACATATTTTTTGATGAATTAAAATAACAACAAGCAATCATAGTTTAATTTTTGGAGAACTGATTTATAAAATACCAGCCTTAAAATTACATACCTCCTTGAGGTTTTAAGCTTTTCTTGGCGGGCCTTAATGGCGGCAATGACTTCCAGCATGACCGGGGTGGGATTGTCCCAACTGACTTGAAGGAGTGACTGGGTTTTAACCTCCCGATCTCGCAAATACTGGGACTTATTCTCTGTCCGAAAGGAGGAAAGAGGTTCCTTGGGCTGCTTATGAGGGGAAGAAGTGGCCAGGGGGACGCCGGCCTTGCATTGAAAGTTGGGCATGACGTTCTCCTGATTGGAGTCTTTGAGGGTTACAATGGACTTTCGCGGCAGTTTTGGGAAGGAAAGGGTTCTTGAGGGGCCGGAGTACTTTCGTAGAAGCTTTCGTAAGTAGTTGTAGTCAGGGGCATCGGCAAATGGAAGCCCTCGGATGTGATCCATAAAGGGATAAAGAAACTCTGAAAAAGAGAAGGGCATAAATGGATTACTTATGACTGAATAAATGCAAAAAGCAGATAAAGAATGAGCAATTTATGATTTTTCTATATCCATATTTTCTCAGATAAAAAGTATGAATAACATCAAAGCAAACTTTTTATTTACAACAAACAAGAATTAGATATTAAAATATATCTAGCTTGGCTGAGAAAAAAACCTATTTTAGTAATACTTTTTTTTAGTTTAACGAGCGAAAAAGTGTATGATTCCTTAGAGATATATGTAGGCTTTAGTACTTAATGCTTTTATTTATATGTCAATATAATCCAATGAAGTATTGTCATTGCGATAAAAAAAATTGTTGTCCAAATAGTTCTAAGGATATTGATGATAAGGGTCTTAAAGTATCTTATAAGTTCGAAAAAATTGTGATGCCTAATTATTTCACCATTACAAACTCAAGGAATACTACTTTATTAGAACTTCTGTTACTTAAACGAACAAGACATTTCGTATGGTAAGGCTACGGATCCTTTAGACATCTGAGGTTTTGATCTCATTTTTTTATTTGCAATTTTATTTCTGAATATCAATATAATCTAAGGAATTGTCTATCTATGGTACGATTTTAAAAATGATATGTATGATAGCCTCATGTGATTAAATAAGCCTCTAAGACAACCAAAGTCGATATTAAGAAGGCTCTTTTACAATAAATATTATGATGAAAGCAAGAATTGTATTTCCGTATTTTAAAAAATCGCCTTCAGTAAGTTATATTTTGTCTTTATGGCATATTATAGATCCTAAAAAAGGTAAATGAGATGAGATAAATACAATTGTATACCTATGTCGACTCATAAAATAAAAGTTAAATACTTTAACTATGTTTAATCATTTAATTTATAGGACTATCACCTGCTGACTGACACATATTTTAAACGGACTTAATATTCAATTATGTCATAATAAAACTTCCTATACAGCTATATCAGTAAATTAAGAACAATTTTTCTTTTAAGACTATATTTAATATATATAGAATGCGTATGATAATTATGAAGCTTCGAGTGTTGACATGGTCATAAAGAAAACAAGAGGATCCAAGCAATGAATACCCTTTTCAAACCATAATGAGTGATAATGAATAATTATAACATATAGGCTTATTTTAACTTTTATCTTTACTATTAAATATTGATAATTTGAAAATGTTCATAAAAATATATCATGTTGTGATCCTCTCGACATGAAATAATATATACCTTCAAATCCCCCTCCTCCCCTTGTTTGCATGTGATTCTATGTATTCTCGTCGTCCTTATAAGAAATAACTTTTTAAATAGTTATGGTAAGCACTACATATGCTTATATCTCTATGTGAATTGTGAATACCAATGACTGGCTTTATCTACCCTTTTCTATGAGACAATCATATAATCTAACAGCCCACAGCCAATGAACGTTCATCCATTAATCTCATTAGAATATCTAGTTCAATTGTATCGCCTTTGATGATGCATATCTGCTGCATTCTTTTAGT
The DNA here is from genome assembly GCA_013387185.1 of Caligus rogercresseyi. Classification (NCBI taxonomy): domain Eukaryota; kingdom Metazoa; phylum Arthropoda; class Copepoda; order Siphonostomatoida; family Caligidae; genus Caligus; species Caligus rogercresseyi. The sequence goes on along the minus strand of CP045899.1, from coordinate 20,164,969 downwards.
TTTTTATTTCAAACAAGGAACGTGGCATGTGTGTGTGTGTGTGTGTGTCCTTGGAGTGGTTGACTTAGGAGAAAAGATATGTGTATGAGAACAAACCTGGATATCCATCTACACCAAAGCAGGAATTGAGAAACTCTAGGGGCTGTTGAAAGGCAGTGAATTTAGCATCTTCATAGTAGTTTGGTCTCTTTTCCTCCATGCAGTCCCAGGGTAGGCTGTAAATGAAACAAATAAATCAAGATTATAAGGAGTAGTAGTAGGCATATGAGGAATAATAGTTTTTCAGAGGGGAAGGGTAAATGAACATGCGACAATGATAAAATATATCTACTCACTATAAGTGAGCAAACGATCTTGATAAAAAGTATTATTAACTTGCAATAACTGATAAATTTATAAAAAACGACATTTGTCTAGGGGGCAGTAATTTAAATTATTTTTGTAGAAAGACACATGTTCATGTCATTTTGGAGCTCATAAATCCTGGGAAATATTTAAACTTAAATTTTTCATAACTAAATAGACGGATACGGTGATAGAAAACATATACTTTATTTTTTAATATATAAAAAGACAGGAAAAAAGAGATGGGAATCATTCACACATTTTTTTTTCTCCCATTGCATATTGTTTTAAACAAGTCGTCTTTGAATATATCGTTCCTCATTTTTGGAAGTTAGCGATACGCCTCAGAAATAAACGATAAGTTGGACATCGGGGTTCGCGTATCGCGGAAATCATGAATCAGTGTGTTCCTCCTTCAAAACTAAAACAACAATGAATTATCTGGTGAACGGCTAAGAATGTGCAAAGACCCAATTAATTCAAGCCAATGAGTATTTATTTGCATAACTGGTTCGCTGGAAATACATCTTAACTTAGGGATGATAAGCCCATAACAGTAATTTGTAAGACCCGATATGGTTAGATAGAATTCCATTATCTACAAACAGGAAAAATATTCATCGAAGTAGGATAATCTTTCAGTGAGATTGATCAAAAATAACCTTTGTGACTCGAACGAATAAGCAAAATGATATAACAGCTTTTATGGTTAAAAAGAATTCCATTATCCCAGCTCATCAATAGCCATATTTATATTACACAACAAAATGTAGAAGAAGGACAACTTAAATCTACGGATGCTAATATAAATTAACAAATGGTATTCGTAGTTTTGCTAACATATTATTTTTCCTTTTTTGACATGCACTCGCATCCCCCTTTCCAGTTCTAGACTTTTATTAAGTTTATTAGAAATTATCTCCCCAACATGAGATTTGAACCCCAATTTGGGATATCCTTGACATCAAGGGTCCAAAAACCTGATCCATGGTATTAAAAAAAATAGACATATAATGGTATTTTTATAAGTTTATATTTTCTTTTTAGTAATTTTTTTTTGCAGCTATTGAGATTTTTATCCTGAAGTCGAGTTTGCATTACTTATTTAAGCATATTCTTTTAAAATATCTAACCACATTCAATGAGAATTTAAAACTAAGTGTTATAAAGGGTAAATAGAGCCTAGGATCCATGAAATTTATTTTTAATTCTTACATTCAATAACAAATTTGTTTTATGGTGCAGATAGCTGTATATTAATAAAGCATTTCATTTTAACAGTTACTCATTTACAAAATCAGAAATATTAGTATTTTATTTAAACGGGTTCGATTGAATAAGTCAAGTTGAATGTTGAAAAGTGCTAAAAATATAAATATCATTAGAGTAAACTAGGAAGCTTACTCTAGTCTCAGAAAATACTTCATTTTCAGATATTCAAATAAGAATTCATATTTATAGGATCCTAGGTTTTGTTACAATTATAAGTCCTAGACGTGACTCTATTTGTATTCAGGTGCACACATAACAGGACTTGTCTCACAAGCCATCCTCAAGCAACTTTCTCATAATGTCGTAGTCTATATCAGCAAAAAGATATCTTCCTATGAACTATTAGCTGAGACAGACATTAATATGTTTTAACGGAATAATCATTCAAGAATATCTTAATCCATTTCCTCCAAAGTTATAAGAGTATATTAAAATACTTATTAAGATTTGCAGCAATGATAACTAAATATTATATCCTTTTCCAAAATAAATAAAAATATTGATATAATCATTATTTTAAGTCAGTGGTTCTTAGCATTCTAAAATCACGGCCCTTAATTTAATGTTTTTATGACCCCCGTTTCCCTCCCATGCATATTATATTGTCCAATAAAATGCATGTTAGAAACGACTCACTTGATATCCTATAAGGATCAGTCGGACACTTTTGTGTATATAGTTTTTTCTTCGATATTTCGACGACTTTCAAAAAACATTTAACCCGATCCCATTAATTTATTATGAGTCGAAAATGTTTCAACGCAATTTTAGTATGTAATATTGACTTATATGTTATTTATGTTTACATATACGTATAAAAAAAACATTCCCCAAGAGAAGAGAAAAGTAGTTCAAAGTGTAAACGTGTTCAACTCTCAAATTTGAGAGACCAGGTTCGCTTCCCGAACTTCAATTTAAAAAATGTTAGAGTAATTTTGCCAGTATTTCTACACTCATAAATGCAAATCAATCGGACCAGTTAGGCATTTTAAAAAGGAGATGCATTAATTGAATGGTGTATTGGACAAGGAAAGGATACTGTAATTCTAGAAAAGCCAGTTAGCCACAAGAGAACCCTCATTGAGGAGATAAATTAAACTCTAGGTCAGTTTGAATCCAAATAACCACATATGAATTAAGGAAAGAGATTACAATAATAATAATAATAATACTAAGGTCATACCATCCTCCATTCCACTCAATGAGATTATAAAAGAGCACTTCCATGTCCCCTCTCCTGGAAAAGCATCCTAAATGTGCATCACGGCTCGTGTACTCCAGAGTACCCTCATGAGCCATCCTGGGATTCTCAGCTTGAGGCTTATGAACCCCATCATGTATGTATCGTGAAGCAAGCCCAAAGTCCGCTAGGAATACTTTGTTTTTGCTCTTCCGATGAAGGAGAAGGTTTGAGCCCTTGATATCCTTGTGAACAAAGCCGTGAGAGTGAATATATTCCAGACAGTCAATCTATAAAGAATCAGTAAGTTTAAAATTCAATCAGTTGGTGAACAAAGATTATATTTTTATCACCGTTCACATACGGTATATTGAGTTTTCAATCATTATAATATGTTTTTTGTGATTTATTTCTTACCATGAACTTTTAAACCAAAATGAATTTGTGCAAATTATTGCGCATTTCAGTTTGTATCCAATATACAGCGGCTTCTATTTTTAATTGCATTTTTCTATATGTTATACATCCAGGATTTCCATTATGGATAATCACCAATAAGCTTATATTGTTATAATTGTTATTATTTTATGACATACTATATATTTGAAATACAATTTATAAATGTATGACTAATATATTAATAAAACTTGACAATAGAAGGAAAAATTAATATACGAATAAATAAGTACAATAATATATATATATGTATATATATTACAAATAAATATAAAATAATGATCTAAGTACGGTGTTTTCAGAATATTGGGGATACTTAATTGAAGGTACTATCAGCCACTGGAATCAATCAGGTCCTGTCTTAACATTTTCTACCCAAATGATGAGGATGGGGATTTAAAAGTTTTCTTGGGAGAATATTGTATATGTATTAGTTTAGAATAGAATATTAATGGAACGTGGTTTCAACGCTCAACAAAACTTCATAAAAAGTAGAATCCTAAATTGTATAATAAAATAGGACTTTTATATATAAGTTTAATTATAACCAATTTTAATTGATATGTTTTTTCTTACCACTTGTATCCCAATGTTACAGGCTGTCTTCGTAGAGAAATATCCATTACAGAGGCTTGATAATTTCTCCAAGTCATCCCCAATCTTGGAAGGACTAGGAACCGGAACCTTGTCCATGATAAGCAAAAGATCCCGAGGCAATAAACTCAGGCACTCCCAGATGCGAGCCTTTTCCATTCAGATATTTGAGTGGATCGAGCGCAGCGAGTATAGAAGTTGATTTCCACAAAGAGGGTACTATTAGTATGAGGTTCCTTAGAAAGAATGAGAAACATTAATTTAAGAAAGCCATTAAATAAAGATCCTTTGACAAATTTTGGCACAAATAAAACCTAATATTTTTAAATATTTTTACAAGAGGGTACTATTTAAATGAGGTTCCTTAGAAAGAATGAGAAATATACCCTACAGATTGGTTTAAGAAAGCCATTAAATCAAATAAAAACCAAATATTTTTTTTAAATTATTACTATTATCCACAAAACGTATTTTTCCTTCTCCTTGGACACTTTAAATTCGTCAATCGATTTGAACCTAAATTACTATTTTGTGAGCTTTTTCCGGATAGAAAAACCCGTGGGCCTTGTTCCTATTTTGTTCAAAGAATTAAAAAAAGATTAAGAGGGATTATATTGGCTCTTTAGGTAGTCTGTTGGACTCTTATTGCAGGTTTTCCGCTCGAGAAGCGAAGGTCAAAAAATAGACTATAAAATGACTTATTATCAGGCTTGTGAGCGATCAGGAAAAAAATAGCGATCAAAAATTCTTTGCGATATAGCGATATAACGATCAGGGATTTTTCCGATCAGCGATCCGATCAATTTAAATTGCGATCAACAAAAAAATTACCTATGTATACTAATTCTAAGTAAAAATTTAAATGTATATACATACAGTCAAACCTTTATAAACATTCATCTTTATATGGTAATGGAATGGTTGTTTCCCATAGCCTATGAACTCCAAAATAACGACTTCTCCATAGGCGCCTGTCTGTATATTTTAAGACAAAAATATCAGAATGATTGTTTCTCATAGCCTATGAGCTCCAACACTCTGGCTCCACAATTGACATATGTCTGCATACTTTAAGACAGGAGATGCCAGAATAAATGTTTCCCATAGCCTATGAGCTCCAAAACAATGACTTTTACATAGTCGCCAGTCTATATATTGTAGGACAAAAAATTTATCAAATTAGCACGCACTGGCTTTTTCCATTAGTATTAGTCTGTATTTTGTGTTTTCTAAGTAATATTAGTTGTTGGAATGGATTTTGGTCAACGTGACAGCTATTAAGTTTCAAGAAATGTAGGGTTTGTCTCAAAATCAACATTTTTCTTTTTCAGTTATTTTATACAAATTGATCGGATCGCAATTTTTAGTGATTTTCTTACGATCAAAAGATATAAAGATCAGGACCTTTTGCGATACTCCGATCAGCGATCAGATATTGCTATTGATCGCCAATCAGAAAAAACTCCCATCAACAAGCCTGCTTATTATGTTATGTTTGTAGCACAATTTATCATAATAATATTATTATAATGATATAGATAGGCTTGTAAATGTGAATAAAAAATTCAACGGCATTTTATGTAGCGTGTATTAGCGTACATGGGACAATAAAAATATCATTTGAACGCCCCCTTAAAATAATATTGTACTTATTCTCTGGGCAGAGACTCGGATACCTTATATGTAATTGAGGCTTGAAGGATTTAATTGCCTTAAATAACAGACGACAAGCTTGCGTTATCTTCTAGAAGATCTTAAGATCTTCTAATCAAACGATTATGGGATAAGAGGCAGAGTAACCAAAATTTATGAACAGAATGTAATATTGACCCAAGGGTTACCATAGAAAGAGTATTGAATGAGCTGAGCGCCCAAAATCACAATTATGAATGCATAATTAGGGACTACACGTCATTATGTCAAATGGATATTGGTTTGAAAGTCTTAGCTGCCGTAAGTGTGATACACGAATGAGAGGTAGGTTTGATATCCCAAGCTGCCATACATGTTACAAAATGTAGAGCCTAAAGATGGCCTAGTGACGCTTGCTTTGAAACTCTAAATATGTCGTAGTTATTAGGTGGGGGAGAGGTTTGGGCTACCTTCAAGTAGGTACAAGTTGTTACCAAGTCTAGATGCCCTACTTTGAAACCCAAATTTCCAAATATTGATGTGTACTCTTTGATGTCCATTCTGTCTCTAACTGCTGTATGACTACTGTAATCGAAAGCATTGAGAATGTTCCCTTCTGTCAACCTGAACAACACTGATTTTATCGTTATCGTTGTGAACATACCACTTTAATAACAAAGTCTTTCTTTTAGGTGCAGCAGAACTGGCAGCCGAGTAGATTTCTCCGAAGCCCCCGATTCCAATGGATGATGAGAGGATCCAATGATTCTTTTGATTGTCCCCTATCTGGAATCCCGGAGGCAGGGGAGGTGGAAGGATATAGCCATTCGGAGAGCGACGAACCTGAGGCTTCAGAGTGACTTCTTCATCCTCTGATTCTCGAGGCTTCTTCTGGTTCTTTGGAGGTGAATTCGAGAGCTTCCTCTTACGAAGCATCCTCAGCCTTTTAATGATAGGGTGGCCCTAGGATCCAAGTAAACAAATAACACACATCTCTTGGCTAATAAACACAATTCCTGCTGTCAGTCTCACAAGGGAAAAGAAGAAAACGAGTGCACGCCTTTGGAAATGCAAGCCCCTAGCAGAGGGAAACAGCTGCCCTAGTAGGCTGCTAATGCACTCTTCTACGTCACATGCTGGACATCCATAAAGATCCCTTTAAATGGAGAATCCTTGAAATCACGTAGAGTCACTCATAATGCCATTTTATGTCTTACTTCTTTCGCCATGATGACCACTCGAATACATGACCACTTTATTCATATTGCGCAATCCAGTTCATCAAACCCTTGGCTCCTACAACACAACAACAACAATGCAAGCACAAAATTGGGCAAGCCTTCTGAGTGCATTAATAAGTTGCTTTTTTATATTAGAACTTGCTTCCGGCATTTTTGCAGCTTTGCAAAACCCAACTTAATATTATGTAACCAAGTACGCGTTTAAACATTATCAAAATGTCTTTCAGGAGCATTTAAAGGACATGAAAATGTGTAGTTGGGGTTTCGGGCATTGAAAAATAACTTTAATTGTACTTAGTCATATATACCCCATGCCTGGAAAAGGTCCCTTGGAGAGCTTAGTGTACATATTTATTTTAAATGTACTCTTTGATTTAATGTATATGTTCATTATAAATATAAGAATGTCTAAGAATAAATGTGAACCTTCTAGTTATTCTAGAGGGTTATATATACATATACAATTTCCAAAGAAGGACTTTTCTAGAACCCAAATAATATATTTTTCAGGGAGGCTCTTGTTTTTTTTTTTGATATACAGACATTACCCATCTACTTTAATAATATATTCTAAAATCTCATTCATTTTTCAAAAAGTAAAGTTAACAAACGAACGTGATTTGTGTATTAAAAAACGTGAAAAATGAAAAAAGCAGTTGACATTGTGAAATATCATATTTCACATGTCAAGTGCTTTTTTCATTTTTTTCAGGCTTGTGAAAGGAACGCAAAATTGAAAGGCGTTCAGCTGAACGCACGTTTCAATGAACGGAACGTAACTTTTTTTTTTGAACGCTGAACGTTGAACGCAAAAAAAGAGTTTTGCGTTCAGTGTTCAATTTTTCCAAACATTTCTTGGACTTTTTAAAGAAAAAACGTCATTACTTTTTTCGAAAATTATTTCCTAAAAAAACCGTCATCACTACGCATTACTTTTTTCGGAAATTCTTTCTATAAAAAACCGTCATCACAACGCATTACTTTTTTTGGAAATTAATTTTCTAAAAAAGTCATCACTACGCCTTACTTTTTTGGAAATTATTTTCGCAATATTTGAACGCTGACGCAAAAACATTGAACGGAACGCTAGTTTTTTTAACACGCCTGAAATATGTCATCATTTGCGGCAGTTGAGATGTGTAGCTCATATAAGAGAAGAAAATCATCATTAAAAACACAAATGGCTCTACTCATGGATTTCAATCTAATTAATTTTGCAAATTCTTTGAAGGGACTCCTGTGATCATTTAATATTAATTGAATAACTAGCCCCTCATACTCGGAGGAATAATTAATGTTTATTTTTTTTATCATATCAATTGGTTATACATTTACAAATATGTAATAACGTTATCAATAATGCTTGTAAAATCACTTTATTATATGTAATACTGTACTTTTGAAGTTAATTAATTTTGAAAAAAAATATAGTTGTTTGTACGTTTAAAGTGAGTATTTTTGCATGTCTTTTATTCACTCTTCTCTGAGTATCACCCAATGGGGTTCAAGAAAAAGGTCTCAGTTTATTAACTTTTCTTTATCATATTTTTTTTCCTACCAATGAAAGACCTATCAAATGATGAAAGATGTATTATGGACGTTTCAGGGTGTACCATTTGACTTAGGCGTATGCATTTGAACCATGTTTTGTATGCCTTTCATGAACAATTGTCTCTTTTGTCAGGGCACGCTCCTGTTTAACGCGAGC
>CP045899.1:20124077-20156441 GCA_013387185.1 Caligus rogercresseyi | reverse complement strand
TTTTTTAAGGAAATTGTTTTCTTAAAAAAACGTCGTCACTTTAAGGATGACGAAGGAACGAAAATAAATTAGTCCCGGCCCGGCTGAACAAATTTAAGTCCCGGCCGGGTCCCACGCAAAAAAAGTGGCCCAATCGTTTCCTGCTAGAAATAATACAATTGTATTCAGTTGTATTCGGACGTTTTATTAAAATACAAAATAATCAATAGCAAAGAATGAGCGAATATCATTGGATAGTAAAACTCTGTTACATAGAGCATTATTTCCAAATGATTGTATAATATCCATAGATGGGTATTTATATCCAGGGTATACAAAATTTACTTAACAACTAAGAATATAATTGTCATTAAAAAGTGTCACCCCCACAAACAAATAAAAAAGGCTACTAAGTAATTTCCCGTTCTTTGATCTAATCTTGATTTTTATTTAATGTGTTTATAAGCAGGGTTGTGAACGGAACGTAAAATCGAACGTCGTTCCACGGAACGGAAGAATTGAACGGAACGCTAAAATTTGTCTTTTTGCGTTCCGTTCAAATAATATTCAAGAGGAAATCACTCAACCTCGATTTTAGTATATTATACATTTTTTTCAAGTTTGTTGTCGGTCACTAAATTACATCATTTAGTCCATGTTTTATGTCACTCATGTACATCAACCAATTATAATTTCAACCTGAAAATTCGTTTTAATCATATATTTAAAAGTGAGATTTGCTCTATGTTCCTCTTCTCTATAAACTTACTACGAATGAATTTATGTAAATGTTTTCTAGTGTTTAAACCATTCAAACTTTTGTTTAAGCCTCTATATAACGGCTGTTGTCAAGTGTATCTTTCACTTTCCGATACATACGAGGATGCAGTTAAAGTAGAGCCTTCTTTGGAGAATTTTTTGAAATCCAATTTTGAACGGAACGCTAAATTGAACGGCGTTCCGCGGAACAGAAGAATTGAACGGAACGGAAAAAAGGAACGTGTGCAAGCCTGGTTATATGTATTAATATATGTTTAAACATATATATAATCTTGCTACTTTCATGAAATGTTGCAAGCAATGTGTCAAAATGACAAAAAATATGAATACATATTAAATGTACTTTGACCGTTTTAAGAGGAAAATGATAGGCCTTACAATAAGAATGAATTTTTCCTTATTTAATTGCTATACAAAGATTAATTTTGTTACTATGCTTAATATATGACCACAACATCCATTTTTGTATTCACATACCTCTTGCCATTGAGTTCGACTCAGCCTTGTTTTAAAGTCCGTGGTTGTTGTTGCTGTCTTTTGAGGTGATTCACTGGTATCTTCGGGAGGCTCATTCAGTTTGTTTTCTTGAGGTCTGACCAAATAGGACTCAAGCTTGGATCAATAACTTCTCAGATGAAACTTCTGAATGAAAAAATAATAATCATTATAAAAATATGTATTTCCAACCCAGTAAAACAAATAATAAAATACTAAGAGTTATATAAATCTTGAGGCTCTACAATAACCTCAGTAAATAACTACCTGTCATTTTATCCAGAATCTTAACTATGATGTTCTCCAAATCTATTTCTCAGTCAAGCCAAGGAGCTGAAGCATTTTCTTTAAACTCTGGGGGATAATGAAAATCCTCGCACAGTGCAGATAAATAGATGCTATAGCTATGGAATATAAAATGTGAAAGTAAGGGCCGAAAATATAAATGAGACACAAAAAGATACCATCTATAATTTATTACCCTATTCAAATATTATAGTTATCTATATTACTTAAATTGAGTTGTTGACTCGACCATTGTATTCTGTGTACAAAATGATGACTCCAATCTCAATGTATGAATTTATTTAACGTGACGTCAGATGTGAAACACAAAAATGATTCTCGCGTGTGTTTTTTCAAAGACAATCAATAGCATTAAACGAATGATTGACCTCCTCAAAATACTCGTTTCTTTTTAGAAGGCACTCGATTTCTCCGCATCGATCCTAACTCTTCTTCATGAAGAGTTTTTTAAATACTAATTTGCAAATAAATTAATAAAAACTCGTTAAAATGTCCAATTAGTGAGATTTTTTTGCCTATATGGTTCGACAGAATGCATCCCAAATGTATATAAATAAGCATTATAGCAATGTAACATTTGTCTATCGAATCAATGAGTTGACCAAAAATGACCATTCCTCTCGGGGATTAGAACCTGGTCCCTCAACATTGATAGTTGAACACGCCTTAACCCACATGGTTGTAGCACTCCTTTAAAAAGTTTAAGACAGCCTAACCTAACAGCAGGTATTCATACATATTTCCAATGGATTCCTCTGCAAGTTCGTAACGATAGGTAAATGACGTCCACGCCCAAATTAAACCGTTCCGTTGAAGACTCCAGATCTTGGAAGCACTTGTCAAGGGTGACTTTGAACTCTTGGTCGTCAATTAAAAGACGCTGCTATTCGAAACATCATCTCCACATATTTCCTGAATGATAGACATCGTCGAAGGGTTCTAGTTCAGTATGTGAGAGTTGAGACACAGATCTCTTAAGAAGCCTTCCAAATGGACTGCTCTGGTTCAAGGAGACAAAACTAATTAAGAGAGAAAAAATAAGTGAAAAATAAAATGTTAAATTAATTCTAATATTAAAATAAAAATGAATCTGAGGCATTTATCATTAGTAACTATTCCGGATTTTTTCGATTTTATTAATTTCTTTGTCTTATGCAGAATGGTATAAGAATTTAAAACTATAAATCCGTATAACTATTTATTTTAAACTATTATATATATATATCAGGAACGGAGTGGTAAGAATTTATCACACCGGGACAATTATGCCCTCGCCGCCTTATACAGGCCCCAATATGCCATTGGGAGGCTGCCACGGCCGTATATGTTTTTGAGGCCAGCGGCCCCACCGGGAATAGTCCCTCTACTCCTTTGGCCATTCCACCCCTGTATATATACTATATCATATATATTATCCTATTTATTGCATATCGACGTCTAGGGTCTTTAGTATCGATCCTCTCAAAAAAAACTAATATCAGTTGGGATTTGTTTAAGCTACCAAACTCATACCTTGTATCCAGCACAGGAAGTTTTAATGGAGAAGTCAGGAATAGGAATATATCATAGAGGAGTTGAAAGACCTTGTATCCGATTTTAAAGGGAATCTCCTCGTTAGAAATGATGAGTTTATCAACAACTTCTGCAAATGTTTGACTCGAGCTTGAGCTAGAAAACTTTCGAATTACAAGCTTGACGTAAGATCCGTGGGAAGGGATCGATGAACGGGAATCCATCAGAGGTGGCAACACCAGGAGAAGTACAATGGGTAAATCCACTGTTAGTTCCTACAAATAATATAATGTTAGTCCATATAAGTATTAATAGTGGGGCAGCATAGCTAAAGTATTGTGCATTTTGTGATACAAGCAACAAATTTGGCCCAAATGTACATTGACATATAGCAAACATTTTCAGATATTGAGCCACTCGGAATTCGCTCTTCATGTCCGCCATATTGAATTCAAAATGACCCCCATTTAAATCTACATTTGCGCTTATCTGTGGATCTAAAATTGCTATTGACTCGATTCTGGTGCCAAAAGGTATGTTTTGGGGGACAAGGAATCCAATGGTAACAATATACATTGCATATTTTTTACCACTGAGCCGCCATCTTGGATTTCAAAATGGTTTGAATTGTAGGAGGGTCAAAGACGTGACGCTTACTTTTTCTGTCCGATGGAACTTTTAACCTAATATTAAACATAAAAATGAATAAAAATATAACATGTATGTCTAATACATTCCTTCTACATGTGCCTACTCTTATTTTATTTTAACCTGTTGGTTATTGGTCACGAGAAGTAGCTAGCTTAGATCATATAGCTAACTGTTAGCCTGTCATATTTGGTCAAACTTGAAAGCATCATATGGGGTGACCACCCTAAAACTGTAAATAATTCGTTTTATTTGCAAATCTATATTTTGAAGGTAAATAAATCAGTTTTATGAACTTTAGGGTAAGTAAGAGGGTGACATGGATTATGGATAGAATGTAATTAAAAATGGTTTTCAAAAAATGAAAGGAAAATGTGTCTATCTTTCTTGAACAGTAATTTAATTACGGATACTTATTAAATATAAATTTTGTTATGGAAATCTATTAATTTTGAGATAAATAGTCGCCCCAAATGACGGTTTAAAGGTTTAAAACATTAAAATACCTTTGTTTGAAGTTTTCACATACATGTATGTGTACACTACATTTCAAATGTTTGGAAAATAGCCCAAAATATCTTTATTTTAAGTATTTTTAAAATGGGATACTCAAAGGCCTTATACGTCTTTGACCCAGTAGCAGTTTTCGTGGCATTTATGATTATTTATTTTCAGGTTAATCTTGCTGGATGTTCTCTGAAGACAGTTCGATCACCATGTCCAAGCGGTTCACACTAGCTCATGCTGAGCGAACTTCAACAACAAGGTGTGTGAGACGCTGCAAGTGCAAGAAGGCCCTTAAGTGCACAGCCCTTTGTGTGTGTGAAGAGGATTGCACATGAAGAGGAGTCCACAACATTCATTTACTTGTGGCAGTGCTGAACTGGTTAACATGACACTGTTTATGTCCAAATACAAAGTATGTAAAATACATGATGATGAATGTTCATCTCTCATGACTTAAGTGAAGTACTGTAATAAAAGATGTCATTTTGAAAATGGATATTGTCATGTATTGTTACCATTATATTCCTTGCCCTCCAAACATACATTTAGACACCAAAATCGAGTCAATAGCAGTATTAGACCCAAAGATAATCGAAAATGTAAATTTCAATCAACGGCCATTTTGAAATCCAATATGGCGGCTCATTGGTACAAAATATGCGATGCAGATTGTTTCCATTAGATATTTTGCCCCAAAAACATACATTTAGACACAAGAATCGTGTCAATAGCAGCATTAGACCCAAAGACAATTGAAAATATTGATTTCAGATGGCGGCCATTTTTAATTCCAATATGGCGGACATGAAGGGAGAATTCTGAGTGGCTCAATATCTGAAAATGTTTGTCATATATCAATGTACATTTGTGCAAATTTTATGCTTGTATCACAAAATGCACAATCCTTTTGAAATTTTGAGCTAAACCGCCCCACTATAAGGCCTGATGGCTATCAATAAAAAATGAGATCCAATATTTATGGAAATATAAAGATCAATGAAGTTTTTTTTCCAAAAAATGATAAAAATAATAAATGTAATAAAATATTGGTGCATTGAAATCAGACTGGTAAGGGTTCATTTAGAAAATTGTATTCAACCATGACAAATGACAAAAGTCCAATGATATCATTTGAATTCAGATACAACCTTTTCATGGAAGGGATTTTTATTCTTCTTTTCTTTAGTTTTATTACAGAGAATAAATTAAGGAAGCTGCTGCTTTAAGTTGTTGGTTCATGTGGGTTTCAATGTAAATAAGTGGACCTCATTCTTATAGTATTTGTTTTTGTGGCATTGTGATTATCACGAATTGTGATTATACATATCATATATCAATTGATTTCCCATCAAAGAAACGCTCCCTTTGTCAAAATACGTAAATATCTAATTGAAAAAGTCATTCCATGAATTAAATCCATTGATGTACAGACTCTTATTAAACTATTATTAAGCAGATGGGGAAAATATTATAATTGAACATCTTACCGTAGATTATACAAGAGGTCTTGGAGTATAATCGCTGAAACCATCAAAATCCTCGAGAATAATGACACAAGGAGGTCGAGACTCAAGTGTGTAGTGATTGGAGAACCATTCCTTTAGAAGTGGGAATAGGAGATCTCGACGTTTGTATTCTTCGTCGTTTTCGTTAGACTGAAAATAAATTATTAAGTCCTTGTTTGACATTTATATGTATTATAACAAAATGATACCAGAGAAGTGTTTAAAATAGACAAACAAAAATAAATCAGATGTTAATATAGAAATTTGACGTAATTGAAATTTTCAAATTTGTAGAGCATTATCTGTTTCATATAAATTTTATACATTTAAAGTATATTGCTAACTTATCTAATCAATTTATTCTAAGAGATGGAATTGGCCCCAATGTTTTTTGTGAGTCCTCGAGATCGTCAAAGTATACAAAATAATTAATCATAACATTTACCTTAATTATATATATTTAATATCCTACAAACCTTACAGTCCTTCTGTGTAGCGTAGCTATAAGAGAGCATTTTATTAAACATTTTTTTAATTGGTTGTGTATTTAAAATATCCTGTAATAGCAAACAATTAGGTAATTGTATTCCAAGATAATACAATAATGACTTTTTTTGTTTGAAAAGTTATGATACGAAATAGATATGATTGAAATATAGCAACTCAATCGAATAATTCCATCGCATATTATAATGTAAGTGTTGATGAGCTTAAATTATTTTGCTATTTTGAACTCATTCAAATAATACAACCTAATTGCTTAGTAATATTTCTTGTTGCGTTTTAATTAGTATTAGTTTGTGCAAAAATATATTCTAAACATTATGAAACTATCGTGGAAGATTACCAAAAAAATTACGATCCGATCCAAAAAATACAATCGATATTCACTTAGATATACTGATATAACGATATCTGCGATCCGATCAATTAAATTGCAATCAAAACCAAGAATAAAGTTGCTGAATATTATAAAAAGCTATTGGCCTCCCGTCCTCTTGGGATCGGATGATTAGGCATTCTCTTTTAAAACTTTATGATGGTCGACATTTTACATCACAATTTTTAATCTCTGCTAATCTTCTACGCTTCTTCAGTCCATGTAAAAATTGTGGAAAATTATACAATGATACTCTTCATGCTTTTGTAGATTGTCCCATGTTAATTATTTTGAGGTCCTTTTTAGAGTTAAATTATGTTTTCATTTCGAATTTAGGCTAGATTTTTTGAAAGGTTATATACTCTTCGGCTCTTTTAAACATTTTAAATGTAACTCTCCAGAAGGAAAAGCTATTTTAACAGCTATTAGGAACTTTAAATCTTACATAGGACAAAAATGACCTATGGTAAGTGTGTAGATGTAAATAGCTTAAGAGCAATTTTGATATCCGCTGCAGCGAGATATTGTGCCCTGGAAATTAAGATCCCCGATGACTGTGATGATTCCTGGACATATGCATTTAGAATAATACGCTATTTCCCTTCGAACTCTGCCCGACATCTCCAAGCGTTGAATAAGATTTTAAAACTACACAACAAACTCACCGTCGAAGCTTAGGACTGTTTTTATATTCTATTTTTTCAGTTTAAATAATTCTATTTATCAATGATTGTAGTTTTTTTAATGTTTCTCATGAATTGGTCACTTTTTTATTGTATATTTGTTTATACATAGATATTTAGATCTTTTAGTAGGAAAATAATTTAAACTAAAATGTTATTTATGTTATGTATTTTTAACACAATTTTCTATTTTTATTCAGTTTCATGTTTATTGTTTTATATATACATTCAAGCTGAATAAAGATCTTACCGTGGAGAAAAACAAAAAAAAAAAACAAGAGAAAATATTATAAAAATCTATAATTTTTCTTGAAGTATTTAAATACAAGAACACTATGCATCAACAATATCTACTAATCAATCCAATGTCAAATTTTCGGTCATTTTAAATGGCGAAGGTCCAATATCTCATTTACGATTAAAATGCAGCCTCTTATTGGAAGGGACAAAACTTCCTTATATTATGGGGAATTAATTAAGCAGCGTTTTATGTTTGTTCAAGTGAGTTTTAATGAATATAACCAGATTGTATTTTTAAAACTTTTTTGCGATCTAAGCATGAGGATAAAAGGGCCTTAGTCAGCAAATTGATTGTCCAATATTAGATGACTTCAATCCCCTTGCTTGCGTATCAATTGCATGATATATATTTTTATATTCCGTCCAATCCTTCCTTTGGCCCTTACATTTAAATTGATGAGCTGGCGGACGATGGCATTGACGAGGGCCTTCAGCGTCGTCACCGAAGATGATCGGATCAGAGCTGCATGCTTGGTCTTTTTGCCTTGACTTCCTCGAGGAGTGAGGCGAAAAGGTCTCCATGATCCGGTAGATTGACACCCGTGACGATGATTCCAGTGGGGAGAACAGCTTCTTCTCCAGAGGGGCTTGGAAGCTCCTCCAAGTACGTGGAGATCTCACTCAGAACACCATCAAAGGCAGACTTCTGAACACCAGAGAGGATTTTCGAGGAGAAAGTCTGAATGTCGTGATAGAGGAAGGGCAAAGAAATGCTTTGAGACGGAGGAGATGCCTTGGATCGCTTACGAGGCGATTTGCTCGGAGATGAAATCCGTTTCTTGAAGGAAAAAAACACCCTGAAAAGATCGAGGTTAAATGAAACGATAGCGGTATGCCGACATTCAATATATAAATATAAAAGTCAGAAATCTCTTACTTTCGAGAGGGAGTCCGTGTTTGACATCCTCGATGACGAAATGCTGAGTGAATGTTTCGAAAGAAGCTTAATAAACGAAGCTCAACAGCAGGGTTTTTAATATTTTTAAAGACAACTCTTGACGTCATAAAGCCCGGGAACATGACAATAAAAGACAGCTGTCGGTCTTTGACGTCACAACGAGAAGGAACCATAGAGATATAAATATATAGAGAGCTGATTCCCTTGATTTTAGATTTTTTTATCCATGTTTCGGTTTGTTCCGAAGTCGGACATCAATGTGGAGTCTGGAAGAACATGCTCCAAGATTAAAGGCTAAATATGTCCCGAATCCTTCTCTCCACGACTTTAAAAAAAAATTACCTCCATCTCGTCGGAACTCCTTTCAGGAAGAGGAGGGACCCACTAAAATCATGGACGTGGAAATAAATTAGCATCGTAGCAAGGTTAAATATTCTCCTTTTGAATAGATATAATAGGAAAAGGGGTTGATATTCAAGGTTCTTTGATCGGAATTTGATGCTCTTCAAATCATTTGGACTACCATTGAGCTAGTCTAAAGAAAGTACGGAACGGATTCGGATGAAACTTTGTGGAGTTGTTGGAAATGCTAAAAGAAACAAGTGATAAATTTTGGCATCTCTGATTGCAGAATTAAGATGCAAAATGAGCTAAATACTAATAAATATTTCAAGTTAGCCTACTCTGCCAATAGATGTCGCTGTGCTGTGAAATTGGGTGCCGGGAGCGTCTTCCTCTCGGAATTTCCGTCGAGGAACCCTCCCCCGTCCCTCTACGCCGCCCCAGTCGTGAAAAATCCGCCTCGGAAGGCTCATAAGGACCCCGTGACGGTAGAGTTTGCTCTCTCTGAGTGTATATATGCCTCTAGTTATATTTATAGTATAAATGTAACAACATCGAATTGCTAGGCCACTTATAAAATATACCTTTGATACAGAAAACTTTGGTAAACTCTACTAAAAGTAGCTAGGTATATTATTTTATATAGATCTTGGATCTAGAATGATATATATTTTACCCATTACAACAACAATGTATCAGGCTTGATGTAGCCTCAAGTTTATTATACCCCAAAATACTAGATGAATTACAGAAGTGTCAAACCCACCGGCAATAGGTCCTCGATTTTCACCTCTCAATAAACAGAAAAATCACCTTGTTAAAGACACCTTCTGAACATCCTTACTTAAAACCCCATGTACTGTTAGCAGATATCATTTTTCATGAAAACACTATTGCGGACATAAGTTACAAATATAATCCAAATTGGACTTTAAAAGTGATTCAATTTTTTGTCAATATTTGGTAAAAAATTGGATATTGTAAATTCCAAAACGCATTCCTCAGGACGGAGGGCGCATACGTCCAAGGTGACACAAAAGTGGAGCAATGAGATCTTTCCGCACTTCTGATGGAAAGATATGTGGCCATCCTCTGGATTTTTGGTATTGTGCGTGGCTGAGAGGGACACCAATAGATCCCCTCACAACACTGAGGAATCCCTCATCATCTCTATCGAGGAAGTGTTAACCAACAACCCCAAGGAGGTCCTGTTGTAGGGTCAGATCCCGCCTGTAGGAGAGTTTGGAGAACAACGGTGACTTTATTAGATAATTATATTGATAAATCTTTTAAAATCTATTATTTTTTATAGCAGAGATATGTCGAGTTAAAAACGACCATAATAATGTCACTCCATAAGCGATCGCATCCTGTATGAAGAGGGAGTAATGTCAAAGAAAATAATTGTGTGTATTTCTTTGACAGGTATCAATTCATAACACCATAATGCAAAGATGTTATTCGTAAGGATATACAAATATCCATAACCACTTATCAGTCTTAATGTCGCCGTGCTTTGTTCCTTTATGCGCTCGAAAGATCACATTTCTTAAAACTTTGCTGGATAAATTGCGACTCATTGTGTCACTCAATTTATATTGAAATGCAATTTCACAAACATTCACTCATTTATTACATCTTAATCCCACAGATTAAAACAAATATCCATTCCGCATCTCCCCCGTAAAAAAACCCACGGTCCTTAACCACGAAACATAATAATTAAAAGAACCATTTGGAAATAAAAAGAAGCCAAGGGATATCTCCAATGATTTTTCTCGGATTATATTATTTAGAAAAAATACAATATATTTACTGCATGATAGATAAATCCATTAAACTTAATTGACATATTTTTTTAAATTATATATAATGTATATATTATAAAGGCGAGGTTTATAGTTTATACACTCCGAGTGAGTCCGACATCATGAACTCCCTCAATGCCCAAAGAGCATCCAGAGACGTTCCGTGCTGGCCGTTATCCGAGAGCCAGTGGGCCGGAAGCTGGGCCTCATCCGTTTTCGTGTTCTCCTTTGTTGCCTGAAGCTGTCTTTCCCAGTTTGACATGGATTGACTCTCCGTCGTAAGGCCCTCTATGTACCTGAAATGAGGAACGGAAAAATAGTGAATTACTTAGTACAATTAATTGATAAAATGCTCAATATTTTAGGATAATTAAAATATTAAAAGTAGTTTAAAGGTATATTGAAATAAAAGGTATGTTCACATTACTAAGAAATGAAAGCATTAAAACTAGTACCTCGAATCTAACAATATTTACTAATGCCATCAACATTTGAATTTGAAAGTTGAATATGCTTCCACTGAGCTGCTGACTTAATTTTTAAAACTGCAAAAACATGTGACTATTCATGCTGGTGGATTAATTAGTTAACCCTTAGATGCATGAGTGACTGGACCCTACATTCTTCCATAAGTGGGTCAAAAATGACCCATGTTAGAATCAATGTGTTTTTATGCCATTTTTGTCATTTTGGTTAAGAATAATCACTTGTATAATATTTACTATTATATTTAGGACCCCACAATAATGATTTCATGCTTGAAATATCTTTATTTTTCACTTTTTAACATTTTTGAAAAAGAAATTACCCAGAACAGCAATAGAAAAATGTGTCTTGTCTCATCACTGTATGCAGTTCAGACAAACTACCTGTAATACAAAAACTACAATTTCTTAAAATGTATAAAAGGTAAGTTAAAAATGTAAATGGCATTATATCAATAACATGTGTTTTTTGAGGAATACCTGGAATATGAAATAATAATAATTTTCATTACGAAGATATTTCCAGAAAACAACCTCACCGGGTCATTTTTGACCCACTTATGCATCTAAGGGTTAAGTAATAAATGTAAAGGAACATTCTTGTAATAATATTTATTGAACTGAGTGTTTTATGGACAATATCTAATAATACAAATAAAATAGTTATTTTAAAAAACTTGAAAATTATTTAGGATACATACTAAAACATGCGTTTTGAGTTCAAGAAAAAGTTTTTATATTCGCCATGTTTAAGCCAATGAAAATAATTGTATATTAAAATATTTAATAATAGGCTATCTTTTGATGTAAACGCGAACAAGTCCATATTATGTTAAAATCATTAAGTGAATTATTCACTGTTTTGATTTTCTCATTTACATACTTAATGAAACGTTCAAGACTCGAGGCTTTGATATTTTCCTGCTTCTAAACATAATAGCCCCCCATTGACTGAAATCATCTTCGTGGCTCCTTCAAAAACAAGCTTTTCGTCGTGAATGTCAATGATCAATGAACCTCTAGATCATCATAACAATCTAGATATTTATAATAGAGTAAAGCTAATTCCACGAGTTGAGCATTCGTTCAACAAATAATAAGGCGGCACTTACTTGATATATGCCTCTGAGTGAAGAAGTTTCTGGGGTCTTGGAGGAACGGTGTGGAATATGGGCTCAATGACCTTTGCATTGCTCAAAACGGGTGGTCCGGGAGCTGGAAAGACAAGAAAATATAAGTCAAAAGAGCTATTAAAAACATTTGCTTAGATTAAAATAAATATATTATGATTTGTACACATTCGAAACAGTATGTAGACCACTCTTGAGAATAAGCAACGGAGGAAATCGGATAATTTTAATTAATAGAAAAACACTCAAAAATCAATAATCTAATGTGTTTATAGCATTATATATTTTGCGATTAGTAATGGTTTTTGCATAACATTTTTTAGTTCTCAAGATTTTTAATTTCAAGATTATTTAGTGTTTTTAACTGAACTATTTGGTTGGATGATGGAATCCATGTGGATATAAATACACATTGTAGCGTGTGAATGAGTCCATCGAACTACCTAGGAATCTCTTTTCAATGACGTTGATCAATCAACGAGACCTTCCCTCTCTCGGAGGAGTCAAACCACTGCTCTCAAGCTATGGCGCTCCTGAAATGTGACTGTATTTTTTTATAAATAATGTACTACTTTAAAAACTAAGTCTTGTCCATAAGGAGAAATGATCCTTAGAAACAGGCCTTGATATTCCAGTATTTACAGTACTTACATGCAATAGGGGATACTCCGTTGTATACTTGATGATGGGCGTTATTCATGGAAATCATGGATAGAGCGGCAGGGTTGCCCTTGGCGTTGAGGGGCGTGGAAGGCATGAGTCCATGATGAGGATGATGATGGCCACTCACGTGGCCATTTCCATAGGGAACCGGCATACCGCCGTTATGATGAGCGTTGTTATTGTTTAATTGCTCACACGTCGCCTACAAAAAATGGAGTGAGATATATTAGTTATCGTCAATGAAAAGAGTCGGACAAAATGGGCTACCAAGGCGATGGGACTTTTTTTTTGTGTCTTAAATATGAAATAAAGAGCAATTGGGATTGTGAAATAAAGAACAATTGGGATTTTGGAATAAAGAGCAATTGGGATCGTGAAACAAGGCATCACTTCACTCAAGGCTGCTCTTGAGATGTGAGCGAAAGAACCCATAATGTGAGTTCTCAATTGCCTACACCAGTGCGCTATTTATAAATTTAACGTTGAATGCCTCCTCACGCGTTATGGGAAAGGATAAATGTTTATTTTGTTGCATCATATTTTAGAATAAATCATCATGTTAAAAAAAAAAGTAAAATATATTAACCAAATATAATTAATGCTGTTATTTGCTGACCTTTCGAAACCCACGTTCGTGGTGTTGTTGTTGTCCTTAATTATTTATTTAAACAAGAGCGGGAAATCCTCTCCTGCTTCATTATAAAATAAATTACTAAGAGAAAGCCAATAGTTTATTCATCTACCTTCCGTTGAAATGATAAGCTTAAATGAATTGTTAATATAAAGCTAGTTAAGATGGGACTGCAATTAAAATCATTTAATTAAATGATATTTTATTAAGCTCATTGATGGTGATAAGATCGTCCAAAGAGTCCCTCGAAGACTCTGTATAAATTGTATAATAGAATGTATTTATCAAATTATATTCCGATAGTAATTAGTAGGAATAATGTGCTTGACTAATAATCTCCTCATTATTTTCTAACCAACGACCCCTTCAGCAACAGAGGGGTATATATGTTTTTTTTTTATTGGCCAATAACCAGCCTCCACATATATATCAATGTGTCTGTATGTTTCTCACCTCTCCTCAAACTTTCGTTGCTCCTGTAGAAACTTGATTTCATTCTCCTTGTTCACTTTCTTCGCCCTCTCTTCATACACTTCCTTCTCCAAGTCCGACAACTGCTTCCACTAAAATACAACACAGAAAACAGTGATATAAAAAAATAATCCAATTAATACTACTACTACTACTTCTCTTACCTGATCTCCAACGATTCGACTGATTTGCCCAAAGTGCAATCCTTATGGTTTTCTGCAATGGACTTCCTCTTTTCACTTGAGTATATGATGTACGCTGTCACAACCTTCTTGGAGGGACCCTTGGTCTAAAAAGATAATCACACAAAATAATAATGAGCTGCTACATTCTGACATGAGAAAGAAAGAGTGTGTGAATGTCAGTTCTCTTCTCTCTTTGGTAGAGAGAGATGCAGATGATTTTTTTTGTAGCAGATGGAAAAATATAAAAAGGAAAAAACATTGAAATAAAAAAGATCAGAGAAGCGTTTAAAAATTATTATGGTTATATATAATTATATATAGATTTTAAATCAGGGGTTACTTATTATTGAAATTTTGAAGGGGTTAAAAACATATTTCTTTGGTCATACTTTTTGTGAGAAATAAATGCAATTATTATTTTCAACACTTCTTCTCTTCTTAACATTGAGACCCTAAAGTTTTAGGATACGATACTTAAGAAGGAAATTGCTCATCATATTTCAGAAAGAAAAGAAAAAACATTTCAACCATTACCTGAGCTCTATTGTTAACATGATCATTATTTTGTGCCTAATTGATTCCATTGGATTGTATCAATTTGAATGTAAATCATATAGGAGTTATAATGGTTCAATCAATCTAAGATGTTCATAAAAATAATTATTTCGACCCGCCTCAATTGAATGTCTGCGTCTTGTGTTGATAATGAGATATTATTATTTTTAATTGTATGCACAAACCAGACGTTAATAGGCTTCTAAAGGAATAAAAAAAATGAGGTATTACTTTTTCTGCTGTGGAGTGTCGTTGGCAGAGTTATTGGAGCACACAGAAGAGATTCCATCCATGGAGTCCTCATTATCCAGATCAAAATTATTGGAAAAGGACGCCTTTGGCGTGTGGGGATGAGGAGCTACGACCTGAAATGGGAGTAATGATTGAATTAATATTTATTCAAGTCATTTAGGTTCCATATAAATAACTCATACTGCTAATAGCTTTCGAGTCAAAAGTTGTTACATGCTGTATATGTAGGTATACAAATGTATTCCCCCTCCCCTCTATGCAGAGAACGGTCGCTGCAAGAGGCTTCAAGTTTGCTAAAAACCACAACCTCTGTAGCCCATATTCTACGGAGGTAAACGAGGATTTTCGCCCTGCATCTCCGATTCAGGTACCTCCGTCGAAGGTCAACGCCCTTCTATCCCTTCCCAGAGGTTTTTATGGGAATTTTATTCTTCACTTTCTCCCCAATGTCCATGAATTGGGCGGAAGGAAATGGCGCGGAAAACACCCAGGACTTTTGGAAGTACGTCTTCCTACTCAAGAAGTTCTGGGAACGGCTTCAGGATAGGGGAATGTGTAGTCACCTTTTTCGCGTGTTAAATGGTGAAGATGTTCATAAAAGAACCCTTTCGACCAAACTCCCGCTTTAACAGCATCGACTTCAAGTAGGAAAAGTATAGAGGAGGTCCTGCATATTTCCGAAGCCAGCCAGGAGCTACTTCAATACGCCACTTCATTAGGTACGTGGACTAATTTCCATAAGAGCTTGAGGCCTCCCATGAGTCAATAAGAAGGCTCCAAAAAGCTGTCTAAGAGTTTTTGTCCTTCGAGACAAACGGGTCTGTGTATAAGGGCATTAAGCAAAGTCCTGATGATATTGCCGTCTCCCATTCGGATCTAGCAAGACGACTTTAGATCACAACATCTTATACAAATAACTTAATAAACTCATGTTGATTTGATGGTGGACGGTGAGGTTGTGGCTTTTAGCAAGCTCGAAATCTCTCTTGCAGCGACCGTTCTTAACATAGGGAGGGGGATACAATTGTTTACCTGCGTCTACTAATCAATATTACTTAAATACTTGAACTAGGTAAAGTATCATATCAAAATAAAATTCTGTTTTATTTCAATGTTAATAGGGTTGATATTTTTAAATGCATTTGCTATGACTTATTAATCAATTTTTAAATGTGAGTTAAAACTTTTCCACAGTTTCTTTATTCTTACAAATGCAATATAAATACTGCTTTCATTTACGATTGAATATCAATAAATATAGTTTTTAACTCAAATAACTCTCGTAGAGAAGATATATTTGAGTTCCAGACTGTAAGAGTCTGAAAATAGCTGTAATCTATTGATTCAACCAAAGCCTTGTTTGAAAGCTTGAGGGTAGAATCGAATTAACGATATTAACTTATCCCTTATAACCACTTGGATCAATCAAATATCTGCACATGACTTGGTATGTAAATCAGAAGTTCACCCATAGGTCATTGAATAAACTACTTCTTCATTCACACAAAGCTCAAGTTAATCAACAGCATCGTTGTATAGTTACACTAGAGTAATGCAATGCCAATTAAATAACTTACCCTCTCAGAGACTTTCTCGATATGAATGGGCTTTTTAAAGAATAATTTCGTCTTCCAGAACGTCTGAGGAGTTGTAAGAGTACTTTTTGAGTCCAGAAGAAGGAAGTAGTCCTCTCACAGCTCTCTTGGTTTCATCGAAAATGGACTCGCAGACGTAGACATCATCTTCAGGGACTCAGTGGGCCGCTTGGTAGTGTAGTCGCTCACTTGGAGGACAGTGCACTTTCCCACCGCAGAGAGGAGTGGGTTAGTATCGGAAATGGTAGAAAGGAAGACCTCCTGCTTGTAGAAAGACATGGAGGGGTTTTGTGGTGTTTCGCTGGGTGTGACGAACCATGGCCCATGGAAGTAGGCCATCCCATCTGCGCTGGTCCACATGGTATCGATTTGGACAATGAGATTCTTTCCATTCTCTGCGCGGACGTAGACGTTATCTCCCCGTTAAGAGTGATGGGTCCAGGGATGGTATATTGTTCGTAGTAGATAATGCCCTCACTTGGTGCCTGCGGGAGGGGATAGTCGGATGGGATGGAGCTCCAGGGGACGTTTGGAAGGAGAGTCTTGTCCAGGGCCTTATCAAGATCAGCTTCCTCAACATCGTTATTGGCCTCTTTGCTCTTGGCCTTGGACGGAATTCGGCGAAGTTCAGCAGGAACTTCTCGGGGAATGAGTTCATGGTTATGGAGCTCGAAAGAGGGCTTGAGCTTCGCAAAGGACTCCAGCTTGTGGAGGTATCTGGACTCGCAGACCCATACTTGCTCCTCCTTGAAACCCTGGGGATGGACATCATGTAGTCTTTGACGGACATAATTGCGCATTTCCCGGTAACGTCCGAGAAGGGCACGCTGCTTCGGACGTCGCTGAATACGACTTCTCTATCCAGGAACTTTCTGGAGGGGATGTGGATCGTATCCTTGGGGAAGAGAAACTGGGAACCGGAGAAGGACTTGGGGTTTGTCCAGAGGGAAAACTCTCGATGCGGTAGATCTTTCCCCCACCAACAGTAACGGTTTCTCCGACCTTGTACTCCTTGGAGTGGACAGTGACGGATTGAGTGGATGAGGGTTCCGGATCTTCCTCCGGCAGGAAGTCCACCAGCTCCTCTGCAGCTTTTTTGGCCTTGAGGGCACTGATGGTCGTTTCCAAATGATCTTGAGTGAAGTAGAGGGCCTTGGACTTGAGTAGATTCCCACCTTCGCAAAGCTGGTCCCGGACCTTGATGAAGTGGGACTGTAGCTCTAGGAGTCGTCAAAGATCCGACTCTCGCTAGAGGAAATGCTCCTGGCGCGCTCAAAAACTGAGAAGACATCCCTTTGGAAAAAGTCTAGGCGCCGATAGAGGAGTCGCCCAAGTCGCCGCTTGATGGTGTCAAAATTAAGCGCTCGCGTCTTGAACTCCGATCCGTTCACCACCTTGATATCGATATCTGGTAGCTCCGCCATGGAGTCTGAGTAGCAGCGTCCATTTCGTCCTGGTGATTGTATACGGCAAAGAAGAGTGAGTGAATGATGTCCTGAACGCGCTGTGAGATGTCGCCCGCGGAGGTCCCCCCGGCGGACTCATTCATTTCCCGAGCCACCTTGAGGGCAAGAGACTGAAGAGTGAGGGCGTCCTTGTAGATCTGAGAGTCCGGCTCGTTGTACTTACAGGCGTTGTCAAACATGAGGATAAAGTCCGCAAGTGTTCCTCAAGACCCTCATAAGCCTTGCTCTTGATCTTATTGTTGATCTTTTCAAAGTCAATGGGCTTCTTGATGATTTCGTAGTAGTCTGCAAATTCCTTGCAGTTGGGCAATCGTAGAAAAATGAGGGAAAGCTGTCGACCCTTTACGTCCTTGTAGTCCTTAGGGCATCAAAGAGAGCCTTCATCTTAGCGTTTTTCTCCCCACCCGTGAGGAGCTTCTTCTTCAGAGGGCGACCACGCCCAAGACCCGCAGAGAGCCCCAGCTCCCGCCCCTTGGCAATGAGAACGCGCTCAAGTTTCACGGCATCACGGTAGATTTCAGAGCCTTCCTCGTTGTACTTTTTGCAGTTGGAGAAGATGAGGCGCATGTCCTGAAGGAACTCTTCCTCGTTCCTGTAGAGGTTCCCACGGAGGATCTTGTCCTTGATGGTGCTCATGTCCATGGGAGAATCGATTATTTCGTAGTAGTCCGGATAATCGTCCCTGGAGGGTTTCTCCATAAAGGCTGGACACAAGCTGAGCCCCTTCATCATCGCGGTAAGAAATGATGGTGTTAAAGAGAAGACGCATGTTCCTCTGTGAAGAATTCAGCTCCTTTGGGACGTGAAGGAGTCCTAACACTGGCTTGGAGTCCACTCCATTCTCCTTGAATGAGAGAAGTTCCTCTGCCTTGGCTGCCATAATGCGCTGCAACTTGACGCCTTCCTTGTAGATTTGGGAGTCAGAGCGATTGTAGGCCTTGCAGTTCTCAAACATGACGTCCATGTCCTTCACTAAGTCCTGGAGCTTGTCGTAGTTCTTGGCTTTGAGCTTGCGCCGAATCTAGGGTGAAAAGTTGTTCATAATTATATTTTCAGCTGTATAAATACATCCTTCAAATTCTACAATTGGTTTAGAAAATGGATTTGTCTTCAACTAATATTCTTACACTATTTATTTCCATTATTTGGGATTGTGTCAGTTTCTTAATAAATTCGTATAAATTATTTAGAAACATTTTAACTCAATCATCAAAATAAAATGTTCGTTCATATCATCCACATAGATACTGCAATTACATCACCTCCAAATAGACAAAAACTATTCAGAAATACATTAAGGAACTTAACCAGTTCTTTTTTATTATATGTTTAAAATTGTCAAAAAGTGTATTAAATATTTAGAAAAAAAATCAAACAAAACAATAAATTTAGAATATCAAAATCTTCAATTTGGTTATCCTCATTGAAGGATATTTCTTGTTTGGAGTAACTACTTTACTCACTACTATGCTTATTCACATCCACACGGATGATTTTGCAATTAAATTGGGCCAAACCAGCAAAAAAAAAATCTTACAATGGATAATGAGATGGGATTTGTGATGGTTGATAGTAGTCTGGGAATAGTTTTTTGGACGGCAGAATGAGAAATGGTTCACAGAGTGTGAGGCCGTCTATTTCATAGTTCCGGATATACTTGAAGAGTTCTCCAAGGGGACCGTCAAAGATCTCTTCATCATCATCTTCGTCTTCATCCGTCTCACTCTCGTCGTCATCGTCGGAGAGGCCTTCCTCCATATCCTCATCCTCTTCCTTGATGTCCTCAAGCTTTGAGATCTAACAAAAAGAGTAAAAGGAGACATATGTGTATATGTCGCATAGAGATATAAAGACAAAGGGGGCTTATTGGATTCTTCAGAGGAATACGTTTTTAAACAAATATTTTATCTCTATAACAGCTTACGATGACGTAGATCAAATTACTTTGTTTATATTGGACACAAAAATACATCTGAACGATGATGTTTTTCTTCTATTGAAGCGAAGAAGCTCTCTATAGATTTATATCTCTAACTCTTGCAGTATACCTTGAAATCAAGATAATCTTAGATTGTACTAGTAACAACTAGAACAATCTAAAACACAAAGAACTAAAGAAAGAGAGACTTCAAAATTGCACTATTTCCTCCATAAAATAAGAAGTAAATTGACACCAAAATTAATGGTGTCTATTATTTACTCTCCCATTATATAAAAATGTTAGTATTTTTTATTCATGACTTTCCCAACAATGCAGATCATAACAAATATGACGATATTCCGCGCTAATATATGCAGCTTCAGCACTCGCTACATAACATAGAAAATCACTTTATTTAAAAGTAAATTATGTTTCTTTGATATTTTATGAGAAATCATGACATTGGATTATTCAAAGTAATTGAGATCCCTTTAAAATTGATATGATGTATTTTACAGGGGTTATATTAATAAAATGATGATGATTTAATACAAACAGAGCTTACCTCAGCTGAAGAGAACTGTTTTTTGGAGGGCTGTCTACGTGAGGCGGATCGTCCAATTGATCGCTTATCCCTTTTGATGGCATCCAGTTCGGTCTTCTTGCTTTTAACGAGCTTTACAATGCTCTTTGCATCTCGATAGATCTGAGAGCCCGTCTCATTGAAGGTCATGGCGTTCTTACACATGAGAAGGATATCTTCCTCTACTTGAGACAAAGACTCGTAGATACGACTTTGAATCTTAAGGGCGATCCCTCGGAGATCAATGGGGTCCTGAATTACCTAAAAAAGTAATAAAAAATGAGAAAAAATATTTGAAAAACAATAATAAAGAAAAACGATAGTCTCACCATATAGTTCTTACTGAGACCCAAAAGACTCAAATTACAAAATGATTTAACAAAAAGAGGCTTTTCATATGTCATTGTATTCGTGTTTTACTATGTTTAGAACAGTAATAATATGTAATATATTTGTGTGAGAGTCCGGAACAAGGGGCTATAAAACATGAGAATTTAATAATACTAAACTGATTTGCAACTCATTTCAAGAACTCAAGTGCAATACCATCTCTATTACAATATGTTGATTAGAAACATTATAAATATGTTTTAAATGGAATTAATTTATATGAAATGATTCATATAAGGTTGTAGTGAATTAAAATATTTAATTACATCTTTTCCTCCTTCTTCTAATATGCTCTGAATCATTAGTCTGTTCTAGATATTTCTTTCTAGCCCCCCCCCCCCCCTCCATTTATTTTAATTTTAGGAGAAGTTTTTCTCATTTTATTAATGTATTTCTGTGGCAAGAAAACTACAACACACCCTCTTATTCCCAAAGTAATGTTCAAATGTGCCTGACAGTATTTTGATCACCCCTAATAACCTTTGAAAGCTTGCTTTTACTGACTCAAAGCCGTTTCGTAAGTTCGGCGCCCGTGAAAATTAATAAATTTATCAGTCATTTTATTTAATTCGCAAGTCTTTTTCATCTACGAGGTCCCATAAAAAATGTATGGCTACTTTGAACGTGTTGTTGGCAACGGTCAAAACGTCTTTCTAAGCAATTTTTCAATATATATATATCTATACTAATAAAAAAGAATTCCGTTCGTTTGTTTGTTCGTTCGTTCGTTTCCCTGTATCTCCCAAATAAGGCATTAGATCTTGACGAAATTTTCAGTGAATAGTTTTAAGGGCTCAGGGAGTGTTTTAGTGGGGTTGCCAACTCCGGAAAATTCGTCATCGACATGTTTATTTTATTCGCCAAAACGTTTTTTGCCATTTTTTAAAAATTGCCCAGTTATATTTCGACCAAATTTTCTGTGGATGATTGTAAGGTAGTAAGACATGTTTTGGTTTTATTCAGTGTTTACCGGAAAATTCGTTTTCTACATGATTTCTTAAAAATAAGTTCTTTTCCATCCCAGTTTTCCCCCCCAAATTTAAGTTTTGTGGAAAATAACAACACTTTTTATATTGCAACATCGTGCTACTCAAATTTCAATAATGCCTAGAGATGGAAAGTGATGTCAATACCCAGCCTTAAGGAATACAAAAACGGAAAAATCGGCAATGACGATGCAATGACGACTTTTTAAGGAATTACTTTTCATAAGAAAATAACATAGGCACTGTATGAAAGGACTTAAAATACCTTCTTTTTACGATTTTTAAATTCCCAGCCTTAAGGAACAAAAAAACGGAAAAATGGCAATGAAGACCCAAGAACAACTTTTTCAGGAACTGATTTTTTTAAATTACATCACTACGATTATTCATCTTCTTCTTACGATGTTTAAATACCTAGCCTTAAGGAATACAAAACGGGGAAAATGGCAATGAAGAGCTACGACAACTTTTAAGGAACTGGTTTTAATATGAAAAATCACATGCAATGATTTCACTGAAATTATTCGTGTGATTTTTCTTTGTGCGACGTTTAAATACCCAGCCGTAAGGAATATATAACGGAAAAAATGACAATGAAGACACAATGACAACTGTTGAAGGAACTGATTTAAATATGAAAGTCACATGCGATGACAACACTGAAATTATTCGTGCGATTTTCTTTTTACGATGTTTAAAATACCCAGCTTTAAGGAATACAAAACGGAAAAATGGCAATGAAGACTCAATGACAACTTTTAAGGAACTTATTTTAATATGAAAAATCACATGCGATGAAATCACTAGAATTATTCGTGTGATTTTCTATTATTCCAGACTATTGTCAAGTTGGAAAATCCAGGGCAGCGCCGGGTAACATACGCTAGTACATATATATATATATATATAACCATAATGGTGTGGGCAGGAAACTGCCGGTCTATTGTTTTATTAAACACAACAACCTATAAGTATCATATCAGTCCTGAAAATCTGGTGGACCTTAAATTATGCAATGATTATCTTAGCTTCCCTGTCACTTACCTCATAGTATCCAGGGTATAATTTTTTAGAAGGTAGTAGTTTG
Organism: Caligus rogercresseyi; assembly: GCA_013387185.1. Classification (NCBI taxonomy): domain Eukaryota; kingdom Metazoa; phylum Arthropoda; class Copepoda; order Siphonostomatoida; family Caligidae; genus Caligus; species Caligus rogercresseyi. The sequence continues at coordinate 20,133,398 of CP045899.1, read as the reverse complement.
AAGGGATCCGAGAGGAATCTCTGAGTCGAAGCCGGTCCGGCGGCATCCTCCTCTGAAGGGGCCGAGAGGACGGCCATGAATAACTCCTCGATGAGCCCGAGCAGCTCTTCGCCTCCGAATCCTTCTCGCTCCCCGAGTGTGACTACTGGATTTTCGCCTTCCTCCACTCTGAGAAGCGCCTTTCCCAGGAGTTCCTGTAGCTCCTTGGCGTTTTTTGCCTCCAAGGAGTCGCCTGTGAAGTAAGCGAGCCAGTGTGAGAGCATGAGCTCCACATCCTGAGCGAAGGCCCCCAGCGACTCGTATTCCTCCATCTTCATCTTTTGTTGTATGCGGAGGAGGTCCATGGGTGAGGAGACACCTTCGTAGAAGCCAGGGTCTGTCCGACGCTTGGGGGCACGGATGAAGGGCTCGCAGAGCTCAGAGCCATCCTCACGCTTGTAGCGACGAAGGAAATCATAGAGCGTTGAGATTTGCCACTCCTGAAAAGAAGACATGCAATCAGAGAAAACAAGGCTTGCAGTGGGACACTTTCTTCAACAAAGGGACTTGAGTCAGTCAGTCAGGATGACTCCATTGCATGCCTCACTGCCTACAAAAATCACTTCCATTTCAAATATTAGAACGGATTCCAAGATCGTCTCACTGATTTGAGTCGAAGAAGCACTTGAAAGTCCCCAAAAGAAAGAAGGCTTGACTCATTCTTGAGATCGGATCAACGCCCGATATGGAAGAAGTGAGAAATACGCACTCGAGGCTCAAGACAAGGCTATACCTCAATTCAAAAAGAAGCAAGCGATGGAGTCAACTCGAGTCAAGGTTAGAGGGAGGGAGAGAGGGAGGGAAGAGGATTGGACAAAGTAGAATCCTCTGCCCGACTCCGACGACTCTCAGACACAAATGATGATGAGACAACTTCCTTTGTTTTTCTCCTCCTCCTCCTACCCCTAGCCCTACTGACAGAGCAAGCAAGCGAGCGAGCATGCATCCCGAACAACGAAAGTCACGACTACTCTTTCTCAAACTCACAGGATCCAACTTCTTTTTTTTCTTGGCGCCTTCTGGAGAGCTATGAGAGGCCGTCTCTGGATCCTCCTCGGAGAGTCGGCGCTTGGGTAGCATGGCCGGAATCCTGGATCACAGTTGGGACGGGGGAGGGTAAGAAGGAAGGACGGCACAGGAGGGAAGAGGGAGGAGACCCCAGAAGCACTCCAAAAAGAAAAAAAAACACCCAAAAGATAAAAAATACGAAACTGGCTTGGATAAACAAATCACAAGAGAGAAAAAGAGAGAAAGAGAAAAAGAGAGAGGGAGAAAAGGAACCTGAAAACAAAGCTGTTCTTCTCTGTTGCTGGTAATTTCGGGTACCTTTGAGTTAGATACAACAGACAAAACAGACCCAAAAACCATTGTAAACTTAAACACGACTTCATCCATTATTATTTTTTATGCTATGGTTTTGTAAAAAAACGAAAATTCGACTTCGTTTAATAAACGACCACGACTTTACTTTGTGTCTCATACTTGTATGTGCACGATAAAAACCCCTACCCTATCATCATGCAGACGGAGAAAAAGAGAGGGAGAGACATAAACACAGAGAGGAAGAGAGAGGGAGAAATAAAAACAGAAAGAGAATGAGAGAAAAAGGCTTTTTTTCTCTTCATTCGACCTTTTTATTTTTATAGGAGGCAACGACAGCCGAAGCTTGCGCATCAAGTCAGGGCTTGCCGCATCTAGAACATAAAAATGACCCCCTAGCCTGGACATATATTCGAAAAAACTCCAAGGCTGCCGATGTACACATTATTCATTTCCATAGAGAACTATAATTCAGTCCTTCAATTTATTCCTGATTTTATTTATGTTTTTTTTTAAATCAAATTACTATAGTTTACGGAGAAACAGTCTCCGCTGATGGTGAAACAAAGTTTCGAGATGATAAAAACTGGGGTGAAAGTAGTTCAAAGTTCTTGCCGGAACTCCGTACCTTTATGGTCTTGATTGCAAAAAAATTATTTAATACTAATATGATATCGGTATCCAGAAGAAATATACCAGGAAAATACGAGGAAATGGCCAAATAAAAAATGGACCAGGAAGAAATGGCCAAGATAGAAAAGCAAAATGATGACTCATGGAAAAATTGCTCAAATGCATGGTAGGAAATATTATACTAATACTGTTAAATAACAGTATTAGTTATGTACTATTTTAAACCGAAAATATGGAGGCTTTGGCGTCTTGCTTGACTTAAAACGGCATCTTATTATGAATTCAAATATAAATTGAATAAATAATGACAAATCTTATGTATAGTGTTGTGTGAAGACGTGCCTTATGTGACTCCCCTGGATACTGTTCATTCCATCCGAAATAGGAGCTTTTAGACGATGTTGTTAATATTACGTGTTTAAACATCACTTGCTATGGGTGAGAGTAAAAAAAATTGTGATTGGCCTTTTATTTGTGAAGATATTTGGCCCTTTAATTCCCTTAAGGGACTCCGAAGAGGGAGGGAGTTTATTTACTCCCCCTTACTTTTTTTCTCACCTTGCTTGGCTGGTCGGGGAAGGGGCTTGAAAAATAAAAATATTAATAATTATACTGGGGATCACAAACAAACTGTTTAATGCTCTTTAGAAAGGATCTTTGGAATAGTTATGTACTATTTTAAACCGAAAATATGGAGGCTTTGGCGTCTTACTGGCTTTAAAGCGACATCTTATTAATCTGTATGCAGGCCCGGCGGATAGGCAGGCCGAGGCCAGGCACACCACTGAGTGACGTGGCCCAAATTATTATGAATGTACCAACTGTGCCCCCCCCCCATAACAACTGTAGGGCCCTTCCAAAAGCCTGGGCTGCTGCCGGGCCTGTCTGTATGCCGATGATATTACACAAATGATATAAGGAAACTCGACAAACAGGTCACAAACGTGCGGAGGTGTTCTAACTTCTTTTAAAATTTCGAAAGTCTCTGGGATGAAAATACATAAGAGTAAAACTGCCATTTTTTTCCCGTAGGCTCCCTGACACCTGCGAAATGCAGGCTTGTGAGCGTTCAGCTTTTTTGCGTTCAGCGTTCCGTTCAGCGTTTCAAAAAATAATAGCGTTCCGTTCAGCGTTCCGTTCAATGTTTTTGCGTTCAGCGTTCCGTTAGCGTTCAGCGTTCAAATATTTAAAAAAATAACAATGTGTATTTTGAAAAATGGAAGTACTATTCAGGGGGTTTATAATAAAAATGAGCCCGAACCGACTTTCAAATGATATAAATTTGTTGACTGGATCTAACCCAGGGGTTCTCAACCTGGGGTCCACAGAACGTCTATTTCACTACATAAGAGGGTCGCCAGACTGGAGATTTTTTCTATAGGGGGGTCGCCAAGAAAAAAGGTCGGAACCCCTGATCAACCCAACTTGTATATATTTTTTCCTAACCAGTAACAAATAATCATTATATTAATAGTTTTTCCATATATAAAACAAACACGCCAGTCAGCATGAAATAAACTTAACTATTTTTCATCTTATTAAAAACAACTTCAGATCAAATATTTTTAAAAATGTCGCGATGACCAGACTCGCTTATTTTCGAATAATGGAGTCCGAGTTCGATATTAGAACTTCAAATAGTATTTTAAACCTTCGTTGTATGAGTACTGGATCCCTACTTTCTTCCGTAATGGATACTTACATTTTAAATTATAATCATATTTAAGGTGTAATAAATCAAGACAAATACGAGATAAGCTATATAATACAAATAATATTTATAACACACCATATATGAATGCATCTAATTTAGAGAGATGTATTTTTTTATCATCTTGCAATATAAAACACTTTAATATTATATAAACACGAATCACCATTTACTACATTAATTGAAGTTAATACGACTTCGTCATTAGAAATAACTTAATCTCAATATCAATTATTAACATTAAATTTATGCAAGGAACCAAACAAAACCCAAAATATTAACTGCAACGTTTGTTAGGGTAATTTTTTTGTCTGATCATTGGCGTCAAATTACTTTTTTTTAAAGCAACAACAACAATTTTCTAGGTCGCTGCCTATGGGAATGTGCAAAAGAATTGATCTTACATTCCCTCAAAGTACTTTGGTTGAGACATCATTCGCACCATCATGGCGCCTTAAAAATCTATATATCTGCTATTCCAGAGAAGCCAAATAATAAATTATCATCTATAGTCCTCAAACATCCTATACAATTGTTACGTGCGAGCATAAAATGTTTCCCCAACTATGCTATACTAGAAAGCGTACAGGGACTAACCTTGTAAATATATTTTTTTTGGTTTGCTCGAGACTGTCAAATTATTACACAGGCCAACAAAAATCAACAAAAAAAAAAGGTCGGACTAATTTACCATAATTCATATAGAGTTTTATTCACTGATTCCAAATATGGTATTCATTTTTCAAAGTTAGTGATAAATTCAGAGCTAAATGGATTTCAATTTTTTTAGCATTTTTTAGATTCAGAGCCATTTTTGGCATACAAGGACTGAAGTATAGAAAAATAAAAAGCAATGATTTGATAGAGCTTAGATCAAAGTACTCATTTCAATTTTTACTTCGTCTCTGGCACATTTAAACTTTAAAATATATGTCATTTTGTACGAAAAATGAAGGGTTTTTCTTAGAGACTCACTGTTCCTCACTGCTCCTCACTCAAAGGTCTTACATCATTAAAAATTGATATGAATATGAAGAAAAAATATCAAGCTTTAATTTGATATGCTTAATATTCCATAAAATGCCTTATTTTAATCAAAATTAGCAAATGAATATTTTTTAAATCCTCTCTATTTTGCCCTTTTTTAGAGAAATTCATAACTCACCCAGTGAGATAGAAACAGAGAGAGAGAAACTGACGTCACAACGTATGTAAACAATAAAGAGTAATTTTCCTTCTTTCATTGGAATTTGAGTGTTTTTTCCCGGAAATCTTCCGAGGATCCAGGATTCCTAATGAGTGGCCTGCCGGCTGTGCCGTCGTAGACAACATTTGTGAGAAGAATTCATCGTGACACAGCCTCGGATCAAGCATGGAGCAAGGAGTGGAAGCTTAGGAGGACATGACTCCCCAGAGGGTGCTTAGCCTATTCTCTTTGCATCAAAGAGGATGATGAGTCGGAGACAGACAGACCCTCAAGGACATTACCCCCCTCCTCCTCTCTCTTCCTTAAGGCTGGTTGGCTGGCTCATTCCGTCTGCTCAAAGAAGATGACGTGTCGGGCACCCCGGAGGGAGGGAGGAATGGACTCCCGTGAGAGAGAGAGAGAGAGAGTCATTGCCTTTGTCCTGTCTACCTACTAGCCTATTCTATCGGGGAGTCTCCTTTTCAAGTGAGACACAGAGAGAGAGAGATAATTAACTTATTATCATCCTGAAGAGTCTCGGGATCGAGAAATAGTGACTTTACACATAGAAGTGGAATCTTTGGGCACCTGGATCGTGAAAAGAGGAAGTTCCTCATGACCTATTCCTACTCATTCGTCTTCAAATATCTACCCTCCCTCCATCCCCCTCTTCCGGATCTGTCTCGGATGACTACAGAGACTCCACTCATGAAGCCTCCTCCTACACGTCTCTTGGACTCGAACGTCTAGAAGAGGAAGTCTCTCAGGCATTGCTCTTCCTCCCTCCGGGTCTCGGATGACTACGGAGACTCCACTCATGAAGCCTCCTCCTACACGTCTCTTGGATTCGTAATTCTAGAAGAGGAAGTCTCTCAGGCATTGCTCTTCCTCAACAAACAAATGAAGGAGTCCTCCTCACCCTCCGAGTCTCATAATTTGGAAATCAATGGTTATTCTCCTGATGAACCCAGCATATTCGTCTCCTTTGGAACCGTGGATCTTGAAGGAGGACTCCATTATGGCTTCACCCCTTTCTCTTGCAAATATGTAGATTGCTTCATGGTTCATGTATTTATAAGGAACATCATTATTCTTCAATGGATACTATACACTTCTACCTTGGGACCTTATATTTTGTAATGAAGCCCTCTGAACAGACTCTTTTTTTATTTTATAAGATTTTCCTCTTCTTTGACATTTATATAAAGTGAAACATATTTTTCCGTTTTCGTCGTGTTTGAAGGAAGAACCCCAAACGACCACTTTATATTTACATATTTCATAATTCAAGGGTGATCTGACTTATTTCACATTTATAGGTTTTATATTCTTGTATTGAAATAAAAACACCTTCACAACTTTTGTTGATTTTTCTAACGATATCAGCTCGTATTTCTTGTAATTATGGTAAAAGTATTTTGTAATATAAATATAAAGAATTATTCTAAAAGAATACACAACAGAGTATTGATCTTCACAATTCTTAAGTGAAGGTAAGGTGTTCGTTAATATATTTTATGATATAATCTGTATTTCTGCCCCCTAAAGAAAGAAATGCTTATTACTACTATAGTTAAAATTTACAAATAAAATATAGCCCATTAATAAAAATCTGAAATGAAAATAGTTATCATTGACCTTATCATGAGTATACTTGATGCTAATTTATCACTTAAGGTCCTACCTAATCTTGTCTAGCCTAGGAATTGCAGAAAAGTATTAATTACCTACTTAATTATATTATTAAACGTTTTGATTTTTATATAAAACATAATTTGTCTTACATCACTTATAGGAACTAGAATGGAGTCCTTAGACAAGATACTGCTCTGTAATAATTTTTTAAACACAAATCTGACTCTGGCCACTTCCGTTTCCAAGTTAATTACGCGAAGTAAAAGGGAAAAATTTCCTTTTAGTGTTTATTACTCTCATTTCCCTGAATAAACCTCTTCAACGCAGCACACAGTGACTCGATATTTAACAAAAAAAAAATACATGAAAAAGCAAGGCACTGAGTTTTGCACTAATAATAACAAATATTAAAAGTATAGATATAAGTATAAAAATAGATGTCAAATGAGTGATCAAGTGTATATTTCGGGTGTATCAATCAGAGTATCTGTACGAATATATGCGGTAAATATAAAATAAGGATAAAATAAATATCCCAAGTGGAAAGAGACTCCGTTGAAATTATTTGTAGAATCTTTGAAATAATATAAGGAATTTATTTCACTCTCATGGATTCAAATGTGAAAAGCTTGGTGTAATTGAAGATTCTATGGTCGAAACGCGACGTAAAGAATGGTAATAAGTCACCAAATTCTAAGATGATCGAATTTGTCAAAATTATGGCTCCAATCTAGGAAGGCAAATTAAAAGGGGAAGCAAGAAGCCTTGAAGTATCCATCCTTTTTAAATCAAGAGGTCCAAAATTTCCCTTTCCATGCATGAAGTCCATTGTTTTCGACTCCGAGACTAATATGGTGGGTTGATCCGGAGAATATTATATCATGGACATTGATTTCCAAATTGCAAGCCTTTAGAGATGAGACTCGAAGGGTGAGGAGGACTCCTTCATTTGCTTGTTGAGGAAGAGCAATGCCTGAGAGACTTCCTCTTCTAAACGTTCGAGTCCAAGAGACGTGTAGGAGGAGGCTTCATGAGTGGAGTCTCCGTAGTCATCCGAGACCCGGAGGGAGGAAGAGCAATGCCTGAAAGACTTCCTCTTCTAGACGTACGAATCCAAGAGACGTGTAGGAGGAGGCTTCATGAGTGGAGTCTCCGTAGTCAACTGAGACTCGGAGGGAGGAAGAGCAATGCCTGAGAGACTTCCTCTTCTAGACGTACGAGTCCAAGAGACGTGTAGGAGGAGGCTTCATGAGTGGAGTCTCCGTAGTCATCCGAGACCCGGAGGGAGGAAGAGCAATGCCTGAGAGACTTCCTCTTCTAGACGTACGAATCCAAGAGACGTGTAGGAGGAGGCTTCATGAGTGGAGTCTCCGTAGTCATCCGAGACCCGGAGGGAGGAAGAGCAATGCCTGAGAGACTTCCTCTTCTAGAATTACGAATCCAAGAGACCTGTAGGAGGAGGCTTCATGAGTGGAGTCTCCGTAGTCATCCGAGACCCGGAGGGAGGAAGAGCAATGCCTGAGAGACTTCCTCTTCTAGACGTTCGAGTCCAAGAGACGTGTAGGAGGAGGCTTCATGAGTGGAGTCTCTGTAGTCATCCGAGACAGATCCGGAAGAGGGGGATGGAGGGAGGGTAGATATTTGAAGACGAATGAGTAGGAATAGGTCATGAGGAACTTCCTCTTTTCACGATCCAGGTGCCCAAAGATTCCACTTCTATGTGTAAAGTCACTATTTCTCGATCCCGAGACTCTTCAGGATGATAATAAGTTAATTATCTCTCTCTCTCTGTGTCTCACTTGAAAAGGAGACTCCCCGATAGAATAGGCTAGTAGGTAGACAGGACAAAGGCAATGACTCTCTCTCTCTCTCTCACGGGAGTCCATTCCTCCCTCCCTCCGGGGTGCCCGACACGTCATCTTCTTTGAGCAGACGGAATGAGCCAGCCAACCAGCCTTAAGGAAGAGAGAGGAGGAGGGGGGTAATGTCCTTGAGGGTCTGTCTGTCTCCGACTCATCATCCTCTTTGATGCAAAGAGAATAGGCTAAGCACCCTCTGGGGAGTCATGTCCTCCTAAGCTTCCACTCTTTGCTCCATGCTTGATCCGAGGCTGTGTCACGATGAATTCTTCTCACAAATGTTGTGTTCGACGGCACAGCCGGCAGGCCACTCATTAGGAATCCTGGATCCTCAGAAGATTTCCGGGAAAAAACACTCAAATTCCAATGAAAGAAGGAAAATTACTCTTTATTGTTTACATACATTGTGACGTCAGTTTCTCTCTGTTTCTATCTCACTGGGTGAGTTATGAATTTCTCTAAAAAAGGGCAAAATGGAGAGGATTTAAAAAATATTCATTTGCTAATTTTGATTAAAATAAGGCATTTTATAGAACATTAAGCATATCAAATTAAAGCTTGATATTTTTTCTTCATATACATATGAATTTTTAATCATGTAAGACCTTTGAGTGAGGAACAGTGAGGATCAGTGAGTCTCTAAGAAAAACCCTTCATTTTTCGTACAAAATGACATATATTTTAAAGTTTAAATGTGCCAGAGACGAAGTAAAAATTGAAATGAGTACTTTGATCTAAGCTCTATCAAATCATTGCTTTTTATTTTTCTATACTTCAGTCCTTGTATGCCAAAAATGGCTCTGAATCTAAAAAATGCTAAAAAAATTGAAATCCATTTAGCTCTGAATTTATCACTAACTTTGAAAAATGAATACCATATTTGGAATCAGTGAATAAAACTCTATATGAATTATGGTAAATTAGTCCGACCTTTTTTT
>CP045899.1:20103587-20123977 GCA_013387185.1 Caligus rogercresseyi | reverse complement strand
GAAAATTCGACTTCGTTTAATAAACGACCACGACTCACTTTGTGTCTCATAATTGTATGTGCACGATAAAAACCCCTACCCTATCATCTTGCAGACGGGAGGAAAAAGAGAGTCGAGAGAGCACATAAACACAGAGAGGAAGAGAGAGGGAGAAATAAAAACAGAAGAGAATGAGAAGAAAAAGGCTTTTTTTCTCTTCATCGACCTTTTTATTTTTATAGGAGGCAACGACAGCGAAGCTGGCGCATAAGTCAGGCTTGCCGCATCTAGAACATAAATGGACCCCTAGCATGGACATATATTCGAAAAACTCCAAGGCTGCCGATGTACAAATTATTCATTTCCATAGATAACTATAATTCAGTCCTTCAATTTATTCCTGATTTTTTATGTTTTTTTTAAACTCAAAAAAATTACTATAGTTTACGGAGAAACAGTCTCGCTGATGGTGAAACAAAGTTTTCGAGATGATAAAAATGGGGTGAAGTAGTTCAAAGTTCTTGCCGGAACTCCGTACCTTATTGGTCTGATTGCAAAAAAATTATTTAAACTAATATGATATATCGGTATCCAGAAGAAATATACCAGGAATACGAGGAAATGGCCAAATAAAAAAATGGACCAGGAAGAAATGGCCCAAGATAGAAAAGCAAAATGATGACTATGGAAAAATTGCTCAAATGCAGGGTAGAAAATTATTATACTAATACTGTTAAATAACAGTATAGTTTGTACTATTTTAAACCGAAAATAGGGAGGCTTTGGCGTCTGGCTGACTTAAAACGGCCATCTTATTAATGAATTCAATATAAATTGAATAAATAATGACAAATCTTATGTATAGTGTTGTGTGAAGGACGTGCTTATGTGACTCCCCTGGATACTGTTCATTCCATCCGAAATAGGAGCTTTTAGACGATGTTGTAATATTTACGTGTTTAAAATCACTGCTATGGGTGAGAGTAAAAAAAATTGTGATTGGCCTTTATTGTGTGAAGATATTGGCCCTTTAATTCCCTTAAGGGACTCCGAAGAGGGAGGGAGTTTATTTACTCCCCCATACTTTTTTTCTCACCTGCTTGGCTGGTCGGGGAAGGGGCTGAAAAATAAAAAATATTAATAATATGGGGATCACAAACAACTATTTTAATGCTCTTTAGAAAGGATCTTTGGAATAGTTATGTACTATTTAAAACCGAAAAATATGGAGGCTTTGGCGTCTACTTGGCTTAAAAGCGACATCTATTAATCTGTATGCAGGCCCCGGCGGGATAGGCAGGCCTGAGGGGCCCACCCACGAGGGACGTGGGCCCAATTTTATTATGAATGTACCAACTGTGCCCCCCCCCCCCATAACAACTGTAGGGCCCTTTCAAAAGCCTGGGCCTGCTGCCGGGCCTGTGTATGCCGATGATATTACACAAATGATATAAGGAAACTCGACAAAACAGGTCATCAAACGTGCGGAGGTTGTTCGTAACTTCTTTTCAAAATTTCGAAACGTCTCTGGGGATGAAAATAAATAAGAGTAAAACTGCAATTTTTCCAGTAGGCTCTGGGACACCTGCAGAAAATTTCATTATTATGGGATGCAAAGTTGTTAAGTCAGTGCAAATTCTAGGAATAGAATGGGGAACGGACGGACCATTCACAATCTAATTTTGAAAGGCTACACACTCAACAATATTAAATGGTGTAAAAGCATGGAAAAGGGTTAAACCTTCAAAGAAAGAGTGGATTTCTATAATACAGTCCTTATTTTCTCAAATGGTCTACCGTCAACTGCCTCCACTAATTATGGAAAAAGGTTCATTCAAAATTGAAGATCACTAGTAGATACCCTTTTCAGTCAAACTGTACTCTTCCATTTTGGAAAAAGAGGGATGGTCGCAATTAGCGAGAGGGGGCTAGTTTCCTTAATAAAATATTACCGAAATTTGTATCGGAATATTAAAGGAACCAGCTATAGGACAGCGAATGAATGGAGAGGGTACATATATGTTTAAATATATATATACTGCATCTCTTATTCGGAACGGATTTGTCAAACGATAATGTTGCACAATTCCTGAAAAACTGGGCAGCTACTCAAATATTTTTGGGGAGGATTCTCCAATATTTTGACAATAATAACATCATTGACATCAATCGCAAGAATGCCAGCAAGTCCCCTTCGTTAAAATGTTACACTTAAACCAGAAGAACTGGAAAAAATTATAATGAGAGGAGGATCTTTTACAAATCGTGAGGTTAAGGATAAATCGGTTTTCAAGACAGGGAGGTTTCTTTGGCTCTTCAAATAATCGCCAGATATCACCACACAGCTAATGTTATGGTTCCTGAAATTCGCTGACAAAAAAATCAGGACTCTTGAGGCCCATTCTGTTGCGAAGAACATTAAAAAACTTGAATCTTCTCGCTGAATGGAAGAGAGGAATTTTGAAGTCAATGGTTGGAATAAATTGTTGATGGGCAAAAAATTTACTAGTCACTGTAATATCAGCCAATAATATCAAATTTTGGGACATTGCAAGGAAGGATTGTGGCCTTTTATACATATAACAACTATAAACATGCATTTGTGATTGTCCAGCTCTAACAGTCATTGAAGATTACTAACTAAACGCAATGAAAATTTCGGGGTTTGAAATGGCCATATAAAGGCTACATCCTGTTTGGTATTTCAAGGGGGACTCAGCGATCAAAATTGAGAGATCTTCTTATGTGCGGCAATAAGTAACTGAAAGGCGTATATTGCCAAATTACTAACAGAAGAGGTTTTGATTGAGAGCATAAATTACGCACCATCATGATTGGGGCTGCCGCCAGATACTCCGCTTTGTCTATCAAGATCCCAAAGTACATAAAGAGGATGGAACTAACGGATGAACTGATCAAGTACGACCCATCTACATCACCTCGAAACTATAATCAAATGTATTTTTCGCGAATGCAAGAAATACAAGAAACACCAAAAACGAACGCTTATAGATGATCTTCTTTTATGCATTTAACAATTTTGTATATTTTTAGATTTTTCTTGAATATATTTATATGTTATGAGCTTTTGTATTTAATTATTGTTTTAATTGTATTTTATACATATTTCAAGAATATTAATGTAAAAAAAAAAGATTTTATGGTATTAAAAAAGACATTAATTTAATCTTAAATTTTTACTTATGTTTCTTCAAAAAAACAATTTCCTTTCCGATTTATTATTTTAAATATGTGAGGTATTATTTTTATTCAATAAAGGGACCATGCTCATGAGGAAAAAAAAATGGCAAAAAAAAGTATTTTTTTTCCTGAGGAAAAATAAGATTAAAAATCATTAATTATTTTCACAAATTACCTTGTAAAATAGTTACAATAAAGTGACTATAGTATCCGTAGACTCTCGTCTATCACACGGACGTCACACCTGGAGGGGGGTGCAGGTAGAAGTTGGGAGTTTCCAGCTTCAGCTTTTACTCTTAGGAGTAAGTTGCATGAACTAGTTCTTGAGCCATTCCTTTAAAAGCCGGGTGGCTGTTTAATTTGAGATCTATCGATTTCAGATCTGTCATAGCCACGAGAGAGACTTCTTCTGCAAAAGCACTTTAAGCTTTCAGTAGTTCTTTTTCCGACGGTTTCCCAGGAGCTCTAAGGGTGAATGGTTTGTTTTCAGTAGAGAGTTTCTAACCCTGGAATGTCAATAATAAACTCCGACTTACTCGGCCGTTGTTCGTGACAAAAAGGAAGCTCAATGTTTGCAATTTTTTTGAGATATCAATTGGCGTTTTGACTCCAATATGGCCTTGCCAGGCCCATTCGGAGATGAGGTGAGAAATGTCGTAAGAAGGCAATCCTAGCTTATGTATGGCAATCTTGGCCACGTCATAGTCTGAGAATCATCTTCAGAGGGAGGGGTTCTTCACTTTTCTTTGATATATTTAATTTGAAGAAAGACCACAATGTCCTACATTTTTGAATGGAGGTGATGATTTTCGTCTTCGTCGATGACGTTAAAGACTCCTGGATCTTTGGAGCATCTGGACGATTGTTTGTGGGTTCTGGGTGATTTAAGCTCTCGCCGTGATTGAGAAGCTCATTTGTATTCTTTTCTTCATTAGGGGATGAGTCGTCTTGGGACGATATGCCAAAAAATAATTTAATTTTAACAATTATAGATGAATGTTTTCCTTGTTGTTTTTATTGAACAGGGAAAATATTTATTTGAGCCATTTTTCCATGTATCATCATTTGTCTTTTTCTACCTTGGTCGTTTCTTCCATATCCTTTTTTCGGGCTATGGATTACTTTTACCCAGGCTTGTTGATCGGAGTTTTTTCTGATCGGCGATCAATAGCGATATAGCGATATTTGATTGCTGATTGGAGTATTGCAAAAGGTCCTTGATCTTTATATCTTTTGATCGAAAGAAATCACTAAAAATAGCGATCCGATCAATTTGTATAAAATAACTAAAAAAGAAAAAAAATGTTGTAATAAGGATTTTGAGACAAACCTTACATTTTCTTAAAACTTAACTAGCTGTCACATTGACCAAAATCCGTTCCCACGACTAATATTTATTTAGAAAACACAAAATTCAGACAACCCCTAATGAAAAAAGCTAGTAGTACTATCCTGATATATTTTTGTCCTAAAATATACAGACAGGCGTCTATCGAGAAGTCATTGTTTTGGAGCTCATAGGCTATGAGAAACATTTATTCTGGCATCTCCTGTCTAAAAATAAGCAGACATATGTCAATGGTCGAGCCAGAGTGTTGAAGCTCATAGGCTTGTAATAGAAAATTGTTAAACAAGGTGTGGCAATTGTTCATTTAAAACGGTATGTTTATATCGGTATAATACTAATTTATCTGGGGGTAAATTTTGGTGGGTGCTTTGGACTACCATATAAAGATGAATACTTATAAAGGTTTGACTGTATATACATTGAATTTTTACTTAGAATTAGTATTACACAGGCTTGTGAGCGTTCAGCTTTTTTTGCGTTTAGCAATCCGTTCAGCGTTAAAAAAATAGCGTTCCATCAAATGTTTTGCGTTCAGCGTTCCGTTAGCTTTCAGCGTTCAAATATTTTAAAAAATAACAATGTGTAATTTTAAAAATGGAAGTACTATTTAGGGTTTTTATAATAAAAATGAGCTCGAGCCGACTTTCAAATGGTATATACAAACTTGTATATTTTCCTGACTGTAACAAAATTTTATTTATATTAGTAGTTTTCCATACAAAAAAGACAAACACGCCAAGTCACCATGAAAATAACTTAACTATTTTTAATCTTATAAAAACAATTTCAGATCAAATATATTTGAAAAAAGTATCGCGATGACCAGACTCGCTTATTTCCAATACGGAGTCCGACTTCGATATTAAGATCTGCAAAATATTATTTTAAACCTTAGATGTATGAGTACCTTGATCCCTACTTTCTTCCGTAATAGATACATTATATTTTAAACTAGAGGACTCAGAGAGTGCAAACCTCCGCCGATCCCCACAAATGAATCACTTGGTCTTTTTGTCATTTCCAACCCTCTACGCACTGTCCCTTTAACTCTACATACTGCTCCTTTATTGTTTACACTCTAGAGGTACATGGAAAGAAAAATAAACTGACGTCATCAAAGAGGAAAGCACAGCACAGCGACTCTATTTGCAGAGTAGGCTAACTTGAAATATTTAGTATTTAGATCATTTTACATCTTAAAGAAGCACTCAGAGATGCCAAAATTTAATCACTGTTCCTTTTGGCATTTCCAACAACTCCACAAAGTTTCATCCGAATCCGTTGTGAACTTTTTGAGTTATCCTGCTGACAACAAACAACCAACGCCAGAGAAAACAAACCTCCTTCGGCGGAGGTAATTATAATCATATTTAAGGTGTAATAAATCAAGACAATAAGAGATCAAAGCCATATAATACTAATTATATTACATAACAACATTATATGAATGTATCTTATTTTACAAATACATATTTTTAAATCATCTTTACATTATAAACACATTTAATATTATTATAAACACGAATCAACCATTTTCTACAATTAATTGAAGTAATGTCGTATTGTCTTAGAAAATTACTGAATCTCAATATCAACTAGAGGCATATATACACTCAGAGAGTGCAAACCTCCGCCGTCATGAGCCTTCCGAGGCGGATTTTTCACGACTGGGGAGGCGTAGAGAGACGGGGGAGGGTTCCCCTAGACGGAATTCCGAGAGGAAGACGCTCCCGGCACCCAATTTCACAGCACAGCGACATCTATTGGCAGAGTAGGCTAACTTGAAAAATTTAGTAGTATTTAGCTCATTTGGCGCCTCAATTCTGCACTCAGAGATGCCAAAATTTAATCACTTCTTCCTTTTAGCACTTCCAACAACTCACAAAATTTCATCCAAATCTGTTCAGTACTTTTTGAGTTATCCTGCTGACAAACCAACAAACCAACAAACTAACAACCCAACAACGCCAGTGAAAACAATACCTCCTTCGGCGAGGTAACTAGAGGACTCAGAGAGTGCAAACCTCCGCCGATCCCCACCAAATGAATCACTTGGTCTTTTGTCATTTGCCAATAGATGTCGCTGTGCTGTGCTCTTCTCTTTGAGAGCACAACACAGCGACATCTATTGGCAGAGTAGGATAACTTGAATATTTATTAGTATTTAGCTCATTTTGCATCTTAAAGAAGCACTCAGAGATGCCAAAATTTAATCACTTGTTTTTTTGGCATTTCCAACAACTCCACAAAGTTTCATCCAAATCCGTTCCGCACTTTTGAGTTATCCTGCTGACAAACAAACAAACAGACCAACCAACCAACAAACCAACGCCAGTGAAAACAAAACCTCCTTCGGCGGAGGTAATTAATAACATTAAATTTATGAAAGGAACAGAACAAAACACAAATATTAACTGCAACTGCAGTAAGGGTAATTTTTTGTCTGGTCAGCGGCGTCAAATAATTTTTTTAAAGCAACAACAACAAGCTTCTAGGCCGCTTGGCCTATGGGAATGTGTAAATTATTGATCTTACATTCCTCAGAGTACTTTGGTTGAGACATTCGCGACCATCATGGCACCTTAAAAAATTTGCTATATCCAAGAGAAGCCAAAATAATAAATTATCATCTATAGTCATCAAACATCCTTAAACAATTGTGACATGCGAGTATAAATGTTTACCAAACTATGTTATTAGCGTATAGCGTATAAGCGTATAGGGACTAACCTTGTAAATATATTTTTGTTTGCTCGTAGACTGTCATTTGTGCTCCATGACGAAATGAAAAAAAGCTGACGAAATTAATAATGTTCCCAGTCCTCGTATCCGATTCCTAAGATTTTAACTCTCGAGCCCTCCTATCCGAGTCCTTATATTTAAGTTATCGAGTCCACGAATTCGAGTCCATCAAAATGAGCAAATCCATGATTCCGAGTCCACAGCCCAGATGAATATCCCGTAGTCAGACTTAATCTCAACTTATTTCAACAATAGTTGCATACCTAAATACTAAATAAGTTGTTTATTACCTCCGCCGAAGGAGGTATTGTTTCACTGGCGTTTGTTTGGTTTGTTAGTTGTTGGTTTGTGGTTTGTTAGTTTGTTGGTTGTTGGTTTGTCAGCAGGATAACTCAAAAAGTACTGAACGGATTTGGATGAAATTTTGTGGAGTTGTTGGAAGTGCCAAAAGGAAGAAGTGATTAAATTTGGCATCTCTGAGTGCAGAATAAGGCGCCAAATGAGCTAAATACTACTAAATTTTTCAAGTTAGCCTACTCTGCCAATAGATTTCGCTGTGCTGTGAAATGGGTGCCGGGAGCGTGTTCCTCTCGGAATTTCGTCTAGGGAACCCTCCCCCGTCTCTCTACGCCTCCCCAGTCGTGAAAAATCCGCCTCGGAAGGCTCATGACGGCGGAGGTTTGCACTCTCTGAGTGTATATATGCCTCTAGTTTTGTAATAAGAATGAATTATAAAAAGGTAATCAATTGTGTGTAAATTTTTGTCACTTGGGGTAAAATAAAATAAAAGTGCTTTACTATTCTATATAAAGTTCTTGGGAGAGTAGTTTATAAGTTCTTCTCATAATATTCCATCCCCTTGTTTATATCCCAGAAAAAAATACTTAATCAAACTACATTGAATGTTTGGAAAAATTGAACGCTGAACGCAAACTCTTTTTTTTGCGCTCAAACGTGAAAAAAAAGTTGCGTTCCGTTCACAAGCCTGGTATTACATAGGTAATTTTTTGTTGATCGCAATTAAATTGATCGGATCGCTGATAGGAAAAATCCCTGATCGTTATATCGCTATATCGCATTTTCTGATCGCTATTTTTGATCGGATCGCTATTTTTTTCCTGATCGCTCACAAGCCTGCTTTTACCCGACATGAAATAGAAAGAGAAAAACAGCAGTCGATTAAAAAACATAGAGACATCTTACTTGAATCCAGTACTACTTTTTACTGCGTAGTAATATTTAAAAAAAATATTAGTTATTACTCCTCAAAAGTAATATACTACTTTAAATTAGATATTATATTTTTGAGCATTCCGAAAAATAAGTAAAGGCAATCAAACAGGATTTGTAAAAATCCTCACCAAACCTAGTTTGCATTTTTATGTCCACTGGGTGACGTCAAATACATTCACAGTTCATTAATTTTCATCAGAAATGCCTGTCGAATATTTTTTTCACGAAAGTAATATGTAACTAGGATATACATATATTAGTTATTCCAGGCTTGTGAGCGTTCAGCTTTTTTTGCGTTCAGCCTTCCGTTCAGCGTAAAAAATAGCGTTCCGTTCAGCATTCCATTCAATGTTTTTGCGTTCAGCGTTCCGTTAGCGTTCAGCGTTCAAATATAATAAAAAATAAAATTGTGAAATTTAGAAAATGGATGTACTATTTAGGGTTTTTATAAAAAAACTGGATCTAACCCAGGGTCTAAGAGGGTCTTTATTTAGAAAATAATTCTGAAAAAAGTGATGACGTTTTTTTTCAGAAAATAATTTCCAAAAAAATTGATGCGTAGTGATGACGTTTTTCTTAGAAAATAATTTCCGAAAAAAGTGATGACGTTTTTTCCGAAAAAAGTGATGACGTTTTTTCCGAAAAAAGTCAAAGAAATGTTTGGAAAAATTGAACGCTGAACGCAAAATTCTTTTTTTTGCGTTCAACGTTCAGCGTTAAAAAAAGTTGTGTTCCGTTCAGCGTTCCGTTCATTGAACGTGCGTTCAATTTTGCGTTCCGTTCACAAGCCTGGTTATTACTTGAAAGTAATATCTAATATCTTTGTTATTTCTAGTTAGTCGCAGTAATATAACTAAGTAATATATTATTCGCACGCGCGTTAGGGAACACACTGCTTGTATCTATCTGGCATCTCTTTATTACCTCCGCCGAAGGAGGTATTGTTTTCACTGGCGTTGGTTGTTGGTTGGTTGGTTGGTTTGTCAGCAGGATAACTCAAAAAGTACGCAAGTATATATGCCTCTAGTTATAGTATGAAATAAATCATAAACCTCTTCCTTTTTTCTATCATTCATAAACTCTTGATATTTTATTTTTGCGTTATCATAAACAACTTGAGTTTTTCTATTCTTGAGGAGGAACCCTGATATGAAGAATAAAAGAATTGAAGCTGTTTATTATAACGCAATAATAAAAACAACAACTGCTTTTGGTGTATTTCTTTAAAAATGTTATTGATAATTTTAAAAAACCCGAAAGTTGTTCCTTTGGTCCACGAGCCCTGTAGAATAAGTAACTCCAGGAATTACAGGAAGGAACTCCGGATCAAAGTTCCTCCTCCAGATTTATTCTTAATATCGTTATATCATGCCGTGTATGGCATTTTCTTCTAATTGAACGCATTACTAACCTTTAATCTTTTGATAGTATGGCGTTCTGAACACTTAGGTCTCATTTAAACCCATGGACAATCGAATGCAAATAAATAACTACGGCTACTTTTTAATGGATCCTTACCTGCGACATATCGACAGAAAAGCCCCGATCTGAGTAAATAATCCGAGTTTAAGCTTAGGTGGACGGAGTTGGTTCCTGTAGAGAGCGGAAAAAAAATGTGAATCACATAAAAAATATTTTTTCACATATTTTCCATTTTTTAACGAACAAATACATTTTTTGGAAATTTAAGAAAAAACACATTTTTCTTCATAATATCCCTGAAATAAACACTTTTTTCTCTTTTTAGAAAAATTGGTGAACTTATTTTCATGACCTCTTGCATCATTTTTATAATTTTTTCCTTAATTCCCTTAATTTGTTGATTTTTGGAAGAAACAATACACGCCTAAATTTATGGTGCCTTTTGAATAAATATCTCGTATATAGCTACATGCTATATGCATTTTTGTTTCATGGAAGGCCTCGACAAATCCACATTCTAATGACCCTTTTATTGATCCACAATTTTTAACTCATTTTTTAACATAATATATTTTAAACATCTTGTTCATTGACACTAAAAAATATTTGATGAACTCACTCATTCCATTATTTACAGAAATATGGCAGCTTCATTGTCTACCCGTTTAAACTGGCTCAAGGATATGAATGAGGAGACTGATTATCCCTTGAAAATTATAGACTTCCAAACTGTTTTCTGTAAGGTTTGTGAGAAGGCCAAAAGTCTCAGTTTGTCCAGCATTCTACCAGAGCGAGACACGAGAAAAACTGCGAGCTCAAGAGGATAAGGATCCAAGCCCAGCTAGAGGACATGAATCGGTTACCTAAGAAGTCAAAATCACAAATTCTTTCTAAGGAATTTTGCAAGGCCTTTTTGTCTGGTAACATTCCTTGGAAAAAGCTGAGCAATCCGATCCTCAAGAAGTTTTTTTTGAAAATAATATGGCTATATCAATACGTCCCTGAGGAAGACATATTTGCCTGAATATTTCTCATAAATCATGGAAAAGATGCGATCTGAGCTTTAAGGTCAGCCTTTGTGGATTGATGGTAGCATTGATGTAGTTGAGCACGAAGTTGTTAATGTCCTAATTGGGGCGTTTAGATGAGAACTCCTTTCATGTTCCATTTGTGGTGAAATGCTCATTCGTCCCCATTCTGATTCAAACACCATGGCTAGGGTCGTCAATGATACTCTCAGAATGATTGATCCTCAGTTTGAGGCAAGCTTGGCAAAAATTCTCGTGACTGATGCAGCTGAGTATATGAGGAAGAATTGACGAGACCTTAGGGTCTTTTATCTGTCTCTAATGCATGTGGCATTTGTTTGTTATTTGCTTCATCGTGTGGCGGATAAGGTCAAATACCATTTTGCGGACAAAATAGTCTCATTTCTTCGGTAAAAAAGTGTTCCTCAAAGCCCCATCTCGACGAGTAAAATTCAGAAAATGTTGCCCTGGCCTAGAGCTCCCCCCTGATCCAATTATGACCAGATACGGAACCTGGATCCGGGCAGCTGTTTGATATGGTCAGAATTTCGAGCAAGTCAAAGCAGTCGTGGATATGTTTGACCCTGACGATGCCAAATGTATATCCGTAGTCGATGGATTTTTACAATGAAAAGCATCTTAGTTGACTTAACATTTATTGCAAGTCATTTATCGTTTCTGCCAGATTCAATTACCAGCCTGGAGACCGCTGGAATTACACTTGAAGATGGACTCAGAATCTTTAAAGATGCTGAGGAAAGGATCCGCAAGATTCCAGGTGACGCCGAAGAGGTTTTTAAAACTAAGTTGGATTACGTTGTAAAGAAAAATCCTGTCCTGCTAGCATTGAGACAGGTACGAGATGTGCTGCTAGGTAAACCTAGAGCTGTTCTTCCAGATGGGATGTGCCCAATGGATGGAGCTATTCTAAAATACTGTCCCAATACCTTGGTAGATATGGAGAGATCATTTTCGCGGTTGAAAATGTTTAATCCGACCGTCGCCAAAACCTCACCGAGAAAAATTTGGCAGAGATTGTATGTCACTGTTTTTATGAAAGAATAAATTGACATTAAATCAAATTTGGAGTTTATATAATTAACATTTTTAAACATTTTTTGCTCATTTGGGTAACATAAAAAACATTTTTTTACATTTTTTGCTCATTTGGGTAACATTAAAAAACATTTTTGGCAAAAATCATCACATTTTCCCCGCTCTCTACTGATAACTTATTTATGATATAAAGAAAAAATGAGATAAATATAGGAATGGAATAATAATTTAAACACGATTGAGGCAATCATCACACTACGAACGAAACTTCGTGGATCCCCGGACAGGTGCTCACACAAACAACGTTGAAAGCTTTTGAAAAAATGCATAGTCCGGCGTCATAATTCCATGCTCCCAGGCCACTTGGACGAATTTCTGTGGCGAGAGAGATGGAGGAAGAGCGTAAAAGATGCTTTCAATAACATATTAAAACACATATCGGAATTTTATAACTACGAATAAGTATAATATGAATATAAAATAAATAAATACCCTTAATATTTGTTTCTTTGATTTGATATATTTCAACTGATTATTATTGTTATGAATTATTTGAGGACAATCTAGGAGACTTGGTCCTTTATCACTAGAGATGTCAAGGGCTTATTGGGAATCTTAAGGGTTGTTTTCTGTGAAGGCATAAACGCCCAACGGAAACAGGATTTACATCATAAACTATACTAGCATATATAGCACCCTAAATGATGAAAGCCTTTCTTCTTTTTGCTCTTATTTTACAGTGATAGCTTTTACTATTGGAACTTTAAAATGTATCAGGCAACCTCAACCCTTAGGTCGATATTCTTGAAAAGTGCCGAACTTATTACCTCCTCTAACAAGAACCTTCATCTTGATTTATATGGCCCGATTCAGTAGAGTTTAGTTTCCTTTTGTTATAAAATAAACTAAACGTCTCGGGTTGCAATATTTGCGAAGCCCAAAAATATTTATTCCATTATTAAAACGTTGCAAAATAGTTTTATTGGTTGATTGACTCAAAGTTATTTATGACTTGCTATTTTGTTACATATCATTCATATATATATATATTTAATTAAATATATTGAGGTTTCCCTAAAAAGTTCATATAGTTTTAAACCAAACGATAAAAGGAAACCTTTTAATAAACATGTACGTATGCTAAATTCATATAACATAAGTATAGCATATAAATTTATACAGTCTATTTCTAACGCCTTAATGGGATATGAGAGCTACGTCACACTGCTAGGTGTCTCTAGTATAAAAGCTTTAAAAAAGTAAATAAACTCCTTGTTTAATATATTTTTTTCTTTTTGTACCTCAGTACAACAATTTATTTAATCTCTCAATATACATACACTAATAAAAATTAAAAATCTTTCATCGATAGCCGTGCGTTAAGGCGTGTAATTAGTTGGGGGCGCAGGTTCGAATCCCGAGAGTGGTGGTCTACCTCATTGATAAGATCCTAGGTTCTAGAAATTTATAAATGCTTATAATCCTATCGGATGCAATTCGATCGAAATATAGGCAAAAAAAAAAAAATTTTCATGTTGCCAAGAATTTAATTAGTAGCTCAAAATTATGGGAGTGGAGTTCTAGAGCATCTAAATTTATATAATAAATTGAATTTTGGTTACAATGAAATTTACTTGTTTTGATTAGGAATATGAGTATGGAAAAGTTTTTGAAGATTAAATTCAGTCTTGAAGATAAAACCATTCTTGCTATATGCGGACATTCAACTAAAAATGATTTAATGTTCCCAACTTTTCCTTACACAATGAACAAAGTCTTCCACATTCCGTTCTGGCGAATATGCCACCTAAGGAAAGGGTGTTAGTGATTATTTTATATTTTAACCATAACATTAGCTTTATGCAAATCTTCAAAAATTTGGTGGCGGGAGCAGGGATTTCAAAGAGATCTTTTCTCCTTGTAATTTGCATTAAAAAACATACCTTGAGTGTTTTATCCATTTCAAACGATCTTAGATTATTATTGGAGTTTTGACTACAAAAGTTGTAAAAAAGTCCGGTGGACCAATTACACGTTTTTTAAAAGACAGCTTTTGTAAAATGCCCTTTCTTTCTAAAATTTCACTAGCGTTAAAATTCATATCTTCATTAAAAATATCACCCACAAAACTGAATTTCTTTTTTATTGATGTAAAAGTCATAAAATTAAGGTGCTTATTTTCTACAACTGGTTCTTGCCATTTCATTTCTGAAGAACTTTATTATTTAATGTTGTATTGATAACAATGATCTCTTACCAAAAACAGTTAATATTTTGGGCAATTTCATAAATTTTGTTTCAAGTTTTCTAACTTTTTCCCCATTGTTTTCATAAGTTGAAGGTTGATTATTTCAGCCCATACAGACCCTTTTTCTGTGATACGTTTGCACCATGAGTACAACAAAGTTTTCCAGAAGCCTTGGAAATCCACCAAACCAAGCCCACCCCATTTTTGGGACATTTAGTCGATTCCACGAAATTATTTTACAACGCCCTTCTGAAATAGGAAAGCTTCACACATAATCTGTATTTTATCTGCTAAGATTGTAGAGTATGGCGTCAATTTTAAAAGGTGAATAACTCGTGGCAATATTAGCATGTTCCATACTTGAATCCTTGGAGGCAAGTTTTTCCCCATTAAAGCCGTAAACTTTAATGAACTTTTTGAATAATTTCTTTTACTTTTATTTCGTTTTCTAAATGGTCACAGCCATATTGATAAAAATGTGACTAGCACTTTTAATATTGAAGTTTCTTGAATGTCGGTGGATGTCTGATTAATTTTATATTTGAAATAACATTAGTTTTTTCAGATTTATTTCTAAGCCTGAATATGAACCATTTTCTTTTATAATATTAAGTGTTTGTTCGATGAAATCACTAATATTTTGCTGGTTGCCAGCAAAAGCCATAGTTATGTCATCTGCAAAAGCTTCAACTTTTATTTCTAAATCTTCAATTTTCATACCCCCTACTAATTTGGAACTATTTAATTTAACAATTAAAGGATTTAACGCTAAAATAAACAAGAATGGTGAGATGGGATCACCTTGATGGCATCCTTTTTTACATAAAAATTATTTTTGGTGATTATGATAAAAGTAGTAAGGTTAAAAAGGCAAACTTTTATCATTTTTATTAATTTTTCACTTACGCCATGTGTCTTAAGACATCTAAACCCATTTGTGTGAGACACAGTCAAATGTTTTTCTAAAATCGATGGTCATTACTGCCACATCGAGTCCCTGCTTGCGAGACTCTAAAATTGCATCTTTGATCCCACGCACTATGTCTACCATGTGCCTGCCCTGAACAAATCCTTTTTGTGATGGATGGATAATGTGAGGTAAAAAGTCTCTCATCCTTTTTGCTAAAATGCCACTGTAGATTTTATAAGCCACATTAAGCATTGTGAGCGGGCGTAAGTTTTCAACAAAACGTGGATCTTTGCCGACCTTTGGGATAAGGATTAGTCTTCTTTCTGTTATGTATTTTTCGAAGCTGCCTTTAGCTAAAGCCTCTTTGTATACCCTCTCCAATAGAGGGGATAAAAGCTCGTTATACTTTTTTATAAAATTTCGTGGTAAACCGTCTGGGCTTGGAGCTTTTTTTTTTTTATAGTTTAATATACAGGTCTTGCAGGTAAATCCGCACAAAGTTCATATCCTCCAGATCCAAAATGGGAACAAAATGATACATATTTTGAATAAGAAAGTTTTTATTAGACATAATACAAGATTACTATTCATATGGCTGCCCTCAACCTCAAGTTGTCCTTCAAACTACGCCTCAACCTCCCCAGGCCAAAGACCTCCGCATGATCCAGCTTGTTCATCTCCGACTTGATGGGGCCTTCAGGGACGCGACATTGCTGTGTGTGTGCGCATACTGCCTCTCCAACTTCCCCTACAAGTAGTAGTCGCATGGGTTCAAGTCGGGGCTGTTGGGGGGCCAGGTGTTGAAGTCCCAGAAGTTGGGCACATTCTTCTTCAGCCAGGACTGTACAAGTTTGGCCTTTTGGGCGGGCGCCGAGTCCTGCTGGAATGTGTACGGGGTCCCGGAGGCCACAAAGTCATCCAGAGACGACGACAGGTGGACCCCACGCATCCTGGCGAGGATGGACATGGGCGTCCCCGGATTGGCCTTGATGGACCTCTTGAGACCAGCCACAATGTGGGCGTGCAGATCCGGTCACACCTGGGCTTGTGCTCCTTCCTCTTGGACTTCCCTGACTCCTCCCACTTTTGGTGATGTCGTAGACCGTCCTCCTGGGTACTTGAGCAACTTGATGATTGCTGCAGGACGGTGCCCTGCGCACAGCAACTCGATGACCGTGTCCCTCCAGGTCTCTCTATCTCCGAATCAATTATTTGTTTTGTTTTTCGGGCGCAATTCGACAGTTCATTCACGAAACTCCCACATGTGAAATATCTAAGCTCTACTTGCACTCCTTATGATCTGGACGAAGTTGAGCTTTGTGCGGATTTACCTGCAAGACTTTGATTTCCTCCGAAGTAATAATTTCATCAAAGGTTTTGCTAAAAGATCCCAATGCACTCCTTCTTTCCTGAGTTCCACTTTCAGCTGAGAGAGCGAGATACAGTCTTTGTTGTTGTTATACAGACAATGATTACTATTATATACTATATCCTGATAATATTTTGTTATTATTTCCTGCACCAATTTAGGGTTATCTTCAAGTTTGCCATTGTTGTCATATATTACTGTAATATCCTTCTCGACAGGCACACTCATCTCTTCTTTCTTCAAACGTTTTAAAATAGCCTGGTCTTTCGGAAAGTTGCCTAGTCTGCTCCTAATTGCATGTCCTTGTGCATAATTCGGTCAATTTCTTTCATTGACTCCTCTGTAACTAAGTTTTTTCTTGCTGTTCCTTCCTCCTCCTTCAGAAATTTTATTTTCTGTTTTGTTTCTACGCTTTTTTCTAACACCTAACTTTATAAATTATCTCCTTGTACAGTCTAAATTAATTTTTAAAGCATGTGAGGGCGTTCTAATTATGTCCATCCTCAATTTAAAAAGAATTTCTTGCATTATTTTTTCAATTTTTGAATGAGTCGGTGGAACTTCCAATAAGTTAGGGTTGAGTTTCCAAGGCTTCCGCAACCGCTCTGTCGGTTTGCATAGTTTAAACATGATGACATTATGTCGGAAATGAAAGCAGGCAGTGTTTGTATGATTTGTATGGAATTGCGGTTAAGTTCACTTATGCATCTCGTCAAAAAAATACTTTAGGTGGCCATGTTTTGTTTATGCATTGCTTTGACGTCAAGGGTTTTTGAAACATAAAGCAAATAGTACTCCGAGTTCGAGAGTCAAGATCATCATCAAATTTGCTCCGATATAATGGAATGGTTGGTTGAGCTCTCATTCAGTTATTTAATGCACAAAAGGGCACTCGAAACGTAAAATTCTTATTCAGGGCTTCCAAGATCAAAACTCTCTCCAAAAGATCATGTGGGACTCTAGGGTTGAGAAAATACCCACAAAAGTGATGAGTAGAGAGCGGGAAAAATGTAATGATTTTTGCCAAATTAGTTTTTTTAATGTTACTCAAATGAGCAAAAATGTTTTTAGAAATGTTAATTATTAGACTTCGAATTTGATTAAATGGGAATTTATTCTTTCATAAAAAAGTGTCATTCAATATTCTCTGCCAAATTTTTCTCGGTGAGGCTTTGGTGACGGTCGGATAAAATATTTTTTTTACCTCGAAATGATCTCTCCTATCTACGCAGGTAATGGGACAGTATTTTAGAATTGCTCCATCCATTGACCTCATCCCATCTGGAAGAGCAGCTCCTGGTTTGCCTAGCAACACATCTCGTAATTGCCTCAATGCTGGCAGGGGAGGATTTTTCTTTACAACATAATCCAATTTAGTTTTGAAAACCTCTCTCGAAGTCATCTGGAATTTTGCGGATTCTTTCCTCGGAAGATGATGGACTCAAGATTTTGAGTCCATCTTCGAGTGTAATTCCTGCGATCTTCAAGCTGGTAATCGAATCTGGCAGAAACGATAAATGACTTGCAATAAATGTTAAGTCAACTAGGATGCTTTTCATTTTAAAAAATCCGCTGACTATTGGATATACATTTGGCATCGTCAGGGTCAAACATATCCACGACTGCTTTGACTTGCTCGAAATTATGACCATACCAAACACCAGGTTCCCTATTTGGTCATAATTGGATCAGGGGGCAGCTCTAGGCCAGGGCAACATTTTCTGAATTCAGCTCGTCGAGAAGGGCTTTAAAGAATATTTTTCTTTACCAAAGAAATGATACTATTCACGTCAGCAAAATTGTCTTTGACCTTATCCATCACACGATGAAGCAAAATACAAATACATCCACATGCATTAGATACGGATAAAAGAACCTAAGTCTCGTCCCACATCCTCATATACTCAGCTTCGTCATCACGATAATTTTTGCCAAGCTTGCCTCATATCATTGAGTCAGTTTAGACGGGTAGACAATGAAGCTGCCATATTTCTGTAAATAATAGAATGAGTGAGTTCATCAATGTTTTTAAATGTCAATGAACAGATGGTTATATGTATTAGCTTAAAATTAGGGAAAATTGTGGATCAATAAAGGGCCATGAATTAGGATTTGTCGAGGCCTTCCATGAAACAAAATGCATATAACTATCTGTTGCGAGAGAAAAGAAGGATTTTGTGATGATCTTAGTAAAGAAAAGGAGAAAAACGATGAAATCTGCGTGCAAACATGCTGTTAAACGGAAGGAGTGTAAGTTTTTTTTATTGAATTGAAGTACCTTAGCACCCGGATTACAGTAACCACCAAGCTCTATTTATAAAGTTTTCCTTACCTTGTGTCCTAATAAGGGTCAAACTTTGTGATGGAGTCTAGCACAATAGGTGATTCCACGTCAACTGTACACACCTCACGGCATGACCATCTCGATTTTGATGATTTTTGGTACAATTATTAAGAGTTATAGGATAACACCTTGTGCAAAATTTCAGATGGCTGGAACTCCCAGGGCATTTTAGAGGCGTGCAAAGTTTTGAAAAATGTCAAAAAACCGTGCCCATCTCCTACTTCAAGAGACGATAGCTCCCTTCAGAATGATCGGAATTTTTTTTTTTTGCATCAAAATACTCAAAACATATACAGCTTTCATTTGAGTACAACCACAAAATAGTACAGCCAAAAATAAAAATTTGGCGCTTTAGTGCGTAGATAAATACGCCGGGCCACAAGATTTTTTGGCCAATTTTTTTTCTGAAGGTATTCAACTTATTATTTTTCAAACCAAAAAAAAATAGAGTGGGCTCTCAATGGAATCATCCCCCAAAGAGGCTATTAACTAGTTTTTAATACTAATCTCCTTCTTTTCACACCTACACTGTCACGCAGGGGTTTCATCTTTAAACACTGGTTCAGTGTATGCATAGTATGAAAAGATCGTTGTTATTTAACAACGATTGCTATCAATCAAATAATATGGAATAATCATAACTCTTCCTTTTTACAGGGAAAACGTGGATTGACCAAAAGCCTCACTAGAAGTATATTTATTCAAAGACACCATAAATTTTGGCGTGCATATTTCCCTCCAAAAATCAATAAAAGAAGGAATGAAAGAAAAAAATATATAAAATGATACGTTCAATTTTTTTTCCAAAAATAGGGGGACAACTTTTAATTTCAGGATATTATTAAGAAAAAATGTGATTTTTGTTAAATTTACTAAAAAAATTTTTTCTTTGAAAAATGGAAATATGTGAAAAAAATATTTTTTTATGTGACTCACTTTTTTTCCGCTCTCTAGTGATGAGTTTATATAACTACATAAACAAATCATGGACACCTAAAGTTACGGATTTTCATTTTTTTTTACTGGATACTTAAGTGAACCTAATCCAAATTGCGAATTGCCATTAGAAAATTGCTCATCATATAAATTGTTAGGATAAGAATTGGAAATCATAACCTGCATCCCCAATATAACATCCATTTAAAGTCCCAAAGATTTCCAAGCTCCAAAGCAAAGTTGTTGAAGAAATTTCAGTTAATGTCGGTGTTATGCCTTTTTTTCTATGATCAAAGCTTGATTAAGAAGACTTGACTGGTAATAAGAGAGAAAATCAACATCTGAGTTAGATGAATATTTTTGAGGGGTCTTACCTCACGCTTGCCTATAATGACCATGTAGTGAAAAATATTGAAAAATTGGAATTGCAGTAAAAAAGGACTTAATAATGAACGATTATGGTTCAGTATCATTTTGCTAATCAAACGTTAAAGTTGATATTATTATCTTTCAATTTGTACCGTTTTAAATGACAGAAAAATTGCTTCTAAGCGGATTGATGTCATGTGAGTCA
>CP045899.1:20088955-20103487 GCA_013387185.1 Caligus rogercresseyi | reverse complement strand
CCTCATTTAAAATCACAGAACTCGGGCTTGGCCTTAATGGAATGATTAGAGGAGACCAGATTCAATATGTTCCTCGAGTGTGGAAACTAATCTTTCCCAGGCACCGTCCTAGTAATAAAATAAAAAAAAGAAAATAATGAATTGATCATGATAAGTGTTGTGTCGGTCCTTATCTAGGACCGAGGACTGCGACCAGTCCGGTCCAGTCCTTTTTGTCGATCCTTGAAAAAAAAAGGAAACTGTTTCTTTTTGACGTCATAACCTACGTCATGTTGTCAACATCTATTAATGCTATGAAAAGGAGAAATCCTGTATATGAGGAAAGTAATTTTGTACTTATGTTATTAATAAGTATTAATATTGATTATTATTACAAAAATTAATCGTCGATGTTTGATGACAGTAACATACCAACAAAATGTCCTGTACCGATCCCAAGGACAGATAGGACCGGTCTTAAGACTAGACTGTACCGAATAATTGGACCGACACAGCACTAATCATGATCACCCCCTTATATGAAACAAAATTTATATAATAAGAATTCCGTCCGTCCGTCCGTTTCTCCGACACTCCCAAACTATTCATTAGATCTTGACAAAATTTTCAGTGAATAATTTGAGGGCTCAGGGAGCTTTTTACTGGTGTGGACTACTCCGGGTCAATTCATTATGGTTATATTATTTTAGTTGCAAAATCGTTTTTTGCGATTTCTTAAAATTGTATACTTTCGGGCAAATTACTGTGGGTGTACTTAAGGTGTTGAGGAGTGCTTATCCTTTCGTGCTCCCGAAAAAATCGTTTTCCTTATTTTTATGAGGAAAAAAACACGTTTCTACGATTGCTTGATTATGAAGGACAAATTATATGAGGGGGACTTGGGATTTTACTATTTATAAGGGGGTGTTATTCTGGAGGAAAATATTGAGTAATAAAAATCGATCCGTTTATTTGTTTTTTTGTTCTCTATATCTCCCACAATACTTAGTTATATGTTGAGTTTCCATATGGCTAAGTTTGAAATGACAAGGTAATTAATGTCAAAGTGGACATTTTTCGGAAAAAATATATAAATAATATTACCAACTTACCGTCTCTTTGACATCAGTTTCGGGCTCGAACTCTGGTTTGGTAATGGCTTTATGAGAGATTTCCTTAAGAATATGTTGTCCAATGCTAGCAAATTGTTGGGACGTCCTTTTTTGCCCAATATGATATAGTTAGATTGAACTTGATGAATAGCTAAAACGAATGTTAATTTTGATATAAATGAAGGGATGGAAAGAGGATGCAAGTCATTGGTTTGTATTTATAACACACACACACACACACATATATATATATATATATACTATATATATATATATATATATATATAATATCTTCTTGACGTTCGTGAAAAGTGTCGTCGTTATTCTGAAAAAAAAGTGACGACGTTTTTTGAGGAAGGAAATTTTTCCTATGAGAAAGAAAAATATGGTTATTTTTTCTGTGCCAAAAACGAACGACATAATTTTTTGTCGTTCGCGAACGACGAACGATTACAATGAACGACAAATCAACAAGTCTAGATATATATTATTATGAATATATTATGAATATTATTAGGGATAACAAAGATGGATCTTTCCTCGCACGGAATTGGTGAAAAAATAAGAAACAAAAAATTATAAAAACAGTGGACATTGTTTAAAAAAAGCACCCAATCCCTCGTGATTGTTGAGGAGTAAAAATAATTCATTAACTTTCCTAATACACTTCAGTCCATTGCATTATATTCTTCGAATATTGCGAATTACTACATATTTATAAGTAATTTATCATACACAGGAAAATAATGACATATATATATATGGTGTTCATCACTTTCTGACCTAAATGGATCATCTCTTTGACGATACAACGTAGAAAAAGAAAGAAAATTAAGTTGTCAACTAAAAGATTGTGAGAACGTCATAAATACGAGGGATGACTGGAATCTTTGCATTAGTGTTTGAAAACTATGTTCCTAATATCGGTCATAAACTAAGACCGATATATAAGAATATAGGAAATAGGCTTTAAACACAATGCAATTTTTGTCATAAAGAAAACATAGTTAACTTCATATAAGTGGACTTTAGGGGTAAAAAATTGTTATTAACGGGGGGTGATTGTCTGGGGAGTCCTACACTCTATTTAAAAAAGACTTATCAGTTAAACTAATTGTCTCAGGGGAAAGAATGAACAATATTATGATAAAAATATAAACCTCATTGTCTCACAGTTAGAACGCTGGCGGCAATGGAATAATTTACTTCATGACGTCATAAAGTAAAGTACTCTTCCTGTCTGTACAATGTAGTAAGTATTAAGAAATTGTCTCTTAGAACAGGCCCGGCGGGGATGGGCAGGCCTGAGGGGGGCAGGCCCGCCCACCCACTGAGTGACGTGGGCCCGATTTTTATGAATGTGCCAACTGTGCCCCCCCCCATAACAGCTGTAGGGCCCCCGAAAAGCCTGGACCCTGCTTAGAAATAAGGCCCTTGTCAAATCATAGACGAAACAGTTATATTAGAAAATAGCTGCATTTAAGTCGGATTAGTATCACTCAATTAAAAAAACCCGCTGGAAATCATGGCTCAGATAGGCAGAAAATGAAATGAAAGACTAAATCAAATTTTTACGTAATTTGAAAATATTTATGATAAATATGAAGTTTTTAAATTTAAAAAAAATAATCTATAAGAGTAAATATATAATAATTAAGCAAGGGGGATCTAATCAACATAATCTGCAGGAGCCATTTTATTTCTGTGATAAAAAAGACACCAAAGTAATAATTTACCTTGAGAGAAGACGAAATTGATTCCATTTATTAGGGAGAAGTAATCTTTATTTTCCCGAATAGCGGAGCTGAGCTGGAAGACTCTGACGTCATCGTAGAGTACTCAAGATGAGGATTTTTCCAGGAGGAATCAAAGCCCTGGTTCGTCCTTCCATCCAAGGGCCAGAGCACTGAAATATATCTCGAAATTTGTAGAACCTCCACGACAAAGTCTTTTCTCATGATACCAAAAGAGTCATCCAGGTCTTGGAGGGAACCAAGACA
Organism: Caligus rogercresseyi; assembly: GCA_013387185.1. NCBI lineage: Eukaryota > Metazoa > Arthropoda > Copepoda > Siphonostomatoida > Caligidae > Caligus > Caligus rogercresseyi. Next base: position 20,100,396 of record CP045899.1, on the reverse strand, counting down.
TCTCCTAGAAATGAAGGGGGAAATTCATAGAGGTGAGTATTAAAGCAATAATTATTAGGTTCTTTTAGTCCTACTCTTATTTATAAAATAAACATTTAACAAAAAAAGAAAAAAAAAAGAATCAGACCATAAATTACATTTAAAATGAAGATACATATATATATATATATATCAGGAAACGACGGGTATCGGGTTTTGAACGTACCGGCCCGGTGTCCAAAAATCACTTTTCAGTATGACAAAAGAAGGGAATATATTAAAGTCCCGGCCCGGCTTGAAAATTTAAGTCCTGGCGAAAAAAAAGTGTCCCGGTCGTTTCTTGATATATATATATTATGATTAGAATCCGATTTTATAGCAAATTTGTTCATCAAATTAAATACAAGTTAGTTAGACAACGGGCTTTATAATAACTCTAGGCTCAAGGGAGTTCGCACAAGGTCTCGGAGTATAAAAGCGATGAAAAAGCTTCATATTTTGAAGCCATAGCGTTATGCATAAGTATACAGTTATCGAAGATTCTCCTACTATAATTTAAAATTGTCACAAACCAAGACGCAAATAACATTTTAAGTTACTAACAATGATTTCGCCGATAAATTTATTTTTAAATTGCGATAAACGATATCAAAATAAACTTGCAATACGCAATTAATTTTAAAATGATTGATTTGCGATAATATTACGGTAAGTAGAATCTCAAAGGCTAAAAAAAGAATAGAGAAAAGTTTTACTTCATTGGAGCCCTGGAATGGATTTCGACGGAACCAATAAAAAATAGATACCATAATGATTTTACAGACCAAATAGAAATTATAAAAAAATATATATATTTAGAATCAGGCAAAAAAAAATGAAGTTTGCTCAACAAAAATTCACGTTAATTAGTGATGTGGAAGTATTTGTAATACAACTTACACACATAGCTTCACTTACGCATTATAGGGAACTGCGGAGCTGTTTTTTGTGTTGCAATAAATTTTTAAAATTTTCTGGTAAATATATTAATTCCATATGAGACATAAAGCTTAACAATTATGGTTTGTCTTCTTTTGAAGTTATATCTTAAACTATGTAATGCATGTAACCAAGAAGGCTAGAGCTATATTAAATCGCAAATACAACTATATCTAAATGAACTACAATTTTAAAAGATAAACTGATTTTTTCATATTACCTGATTCAGACAATAACATTTTTATACATCTCATTTAGATCGTTAAATAATTGTAATCTGTAAATGGTGTCGTCAAAAGGGCCCATGTTGAAGGCATTCCATTTTTTAAATCGATTTTCAGGCTTGAAGAACCTAAGCTTATCTTTTTGAATGTTATCAAGAGTGAAATTTTAATGGGTCCGTGTAGGGGTATTAAGAAGCACGGCAAATATTTTTCTGTCCATCTAATATATGTATCCATTTTTTAAATAAATAAAAATGTAGCACATTGACAATGTAATTTTATTCAAGAAAGCTAGCTTTATGAATGACAGGGTTGTTTGATTTAAATCGCGATTTAAATCAAGTGTGATTTCCAATGAAACTCATTGATTTAAATCAATTCAGTTTTTTTCAATAAATTAAATTGATATTTAATTTTATGCTTCTAATTCTCAATGACAGAAACAAAACATTTCATGTCTGTTCTTAATAGTAGAGCAGTGGCTTTTTCATGATATCTATAACCTCAAACTATAGGCTATATCATATAAATATATCATGAGTCACCATCAGCCCACAGATAATCAGATCAACAGCGTCATTGGACTGTATTGTAAACGCCGGGATCTCTGGGTAAAGGAGGCGCAGGTTGTGACGTTAATTCTAAAATAATCTGATGACGTCACGACCGATTGTCTTGCGCCTCCTTTTCAAGCGACTGGTGCGTTCTAGATTCGAGAGTGACCATCTTGATCAGCCGTTGGCAGCTCCACCCAGTAATTTTTTAAGGTAGAAAATTGTCATGAGTATTCGATCCTCGCATGGATTTCGAACTGTCACGTGATATTAGGCGTATGACTCATTACAAGGCCTTTGAGTTCTGTCATTTTATTGTTTACTCCTTTGCATTCTTTATTAAAATGAAATCATTAAGTAAGGCAACTAGAATTTAATCAAAGACAGCATTAAAGTCCCTGAGTATAGGTAGGCCTATATGTATATTGGGCATGTTTCAAAAAGTTACAATTTAAAGTATGGACAAATTTACACATTGAAAAAAATATTTTTTGTTCATAAAATATGGTTAACAATTTAAATCAAAAGAATTGATTTAAAATCAAAAAAAATCAACAACCCTGTGAAATGACAACAATACTCAATTTTTTTATCAATCCAAAAAAGAATATGAAAAATTAAAGGTAATGGTGAAAGGTAACAAAAATTTAAGATTAAAGCAGTCTGAAGGGAGCTCGATAGCCGTGTGTGTTAAGGCGTGTTCAAACTCAATGTTGGGGGACCAGGTTCGAATACACCGAGAGGGGATGGCCATTGTTGGTATATCTCATTGATAAGAGTATCCTAGGTTCGATAAACTAATTTTAATGCTAGTATGCAAAATTATATCTGTCGGAAGCTGCAATTCTATCAAACCATATATGTAAAAAAAAGCAGCTCTTCTCACTTTTCGTTTACGCATCTTTTATTTTAGAGGATATTATACAGTTGCTTTAGTAATGACCAGGCTTGTGAACGGAACGCAAATTGAACGGCATGAACGGATACGCTGAATCGGAACGGAAACTTTTTTTTTGAACGCTGAACGTTGAACGCAAAAAAGAGTTTGCGTTCAGCGTTCAATTTTTCCAAACATTTCTTGGACTTTTTTCGGAAAAACGTCATCACTACGCATTACATTTTTGGAAATTATTTCTAAAAAAAAGTCATCACTACGCAGTACTTTTTTGGGAAATTATTTTCTAAAAAAAAAAAGTCATTACTAAGCATTACTTTTTTGGAAATGTATTTTCTAAAAAAAAGTCATCACTAGCAGTACTTTTTTGAGAAATTCTTTTCTAAAAAAGTCATCATTACGCATTACTTTTTTGGAAATTCTTTTCTTTAAAAAAAACGTCATCATACGCAGTACTTTTTTGGGAAATTATTTTTTAAATATTTGACGCTGAACACTAACGAACGCTGAACGCAAAAACATTGAACGGAACGATATTTTTTTTTAACGCTGAACGCAAAAAAGCGCTGAACGCTCACAAGCCTGGTAATGACACAATCAAAGGTACTTACATTTTTACTAGACCCGTTAATGGAGTTTAACTCCTTTGGAGAAGGAAGTCCCCCCGCTGTTACATGATCCTCCAGGCTCTTAAGCCTGACTCTCTCCCAAGAGCCGTTTGGACACATTCCATCCATCAAAGTCCGTTTCAAAGGAATGTAAGAGTCTCTTAGAGGTCGCTTGATGACTCAAAGATGAGTGTGGGAGCAGGCAGAGGAAGAGAATTAATCTTTGGTAATCCATGCCACAAGCCTTGAAGGATGGGATCCCTTCACTAATATATAATAATACCCTGCCTTATTCGAGTAAGCGTTTGAAGGATTCCAGAGGGTACAACACCTCCTCACTGCATTCCTCCAACAGACTTTTTAAGTGAGAAAATAAGGATCCTTCTCCTATCAAAAAGAAACCAAAGGATTGTGGAGTCACTTATTAAGACACCGAATCACTTCAATACTCTTCTATAACACTATAATTGAGCCCTATGGAATAATAGTAATAATAATCATCATTGAGAAGAAACGTAGTGTAGATGAATAAGAAAAGGTAATTCGATCCTTCTGCAATTTAAGCCTTCATAAAGAATGTTCTTAACACAGGAACAATATTTAAAAATCCCCGATGAAGAAACAATATTGCGGAAATAATCGCAAAAAGGGATCTGCTATACATAATACAAGGGGTATTGGTGAGATGCATTACTTATAGATCCTTAGAATAAATGCAGTGAATTGGAATTGAATAACTAGAAATTTAGGAAGTGAGGTTTTTTAACAAATGTGTAATTTTATGATATTTGATTCAAATAAATTTATTATTTTTCGTTAAAAATATTTCAGAATATAGCATCACTCCATGTTACATCTTATCTTTCATCCAATGGCTTATTGTAGGGATTTTACATGAACATACATATTATCAGGGCTGTAGGAATCTGGTAAATACACTTTTAGGCATAAACGACCTTTTAACGCATATAACTCATATTTTGTTTTTTCTGCATATTTATCGCATATTTTGAACAAATTTTGAGTATATATATATATATAATAAATTCTACTCCAGAATTCTGAATAGAGATATATTGGATCTCAAACATGATACCAAATTGCCGTTCCTCTTCTCGTGCGCTCCAATTACCTCTGTGGACTGTGAAATGGTCTTCTCAAAACTAAGTGTCTTGTCTGATCAGCGAACCAGTCTGATAAAGAGGCATGTAAAAGATATGCTCACTCTTCAGTGGAACAATGGGTACATGATATAATTTTCATTTATTTAGAATATACATTATTTTTCCACAAATAAAGGCTTTTTTTGGCTCATTTAATCTTTTCACATATTTTTCGCATACGTAGACATTTTTTTCCGCAATTTCTGGGCATATAGGCATTGTTTGTGTTCCGAAATCCAACAGCCCTGATAATTATATATTATTAATCTACTATTCCTAATATACATATATATGAAGCTCAATTGATAGTGGAAAATATAAAAATACTCGATCCAGGAGTGTATATGTATATATATTTAAGTGTTTGTAAAGCATGGAGCGTTTTGCTTAATTAGTATTCAGCTATAGAGGTTAATTATTTATGATTGAAATATTGTTTTTTTAAATCCTCAAGAGATGTAAATTACTGAACACACTTAAAATTGTATAAACAATAAATTGATTTAAAAATCTTTTAAGAAATCAAAATTTAAATAATTGTCCGAAGAGAAAAATAAATTAATAATTATTTTTATACGTAAAATAATTCATAAGGCACTGTTTTTTGTATGACCTTTGACACAAAAATATTCACTGATGGATCTTACGTCATGTAATAATATTATTTAGCCGTTAGATCCTATATAGTTATTAAAAAACTATAAATAAATGCCAGAGCAGTAATTTCAGATGTATCTTATTTTTTATCTTAAAAAGTTTTACTATTTAAAACTTGCATTAAGGCACTTTTTCTATTTATAAATAATAAAATTTCCTTTAAAAAAAAAAATCCCATAAATCACCAGAATCAAGATCGTTGAAATGAACAAAAAAGAAAATTACGTCTCTGTAAGAGGGTCTCATAATATATAGGACTAATCAACTATCATTATTTATCCCTTCCAATAAAAATAACAAGAACAAAATATGACGTGCTATTTATTTTATAAGTAACTATTACCAAAACAACAAAATTGTTCATAGTTATTTTATATTTGGTTTTTTAAGTAAAATCAATTGATAAGGACGTAGGAATAACTCTATGCTCATAGTATTTATATTAAAATCATATTGGTATATTATATACCAATATGATTTTTATTATAAATACTATGAGCATAGAAATAAAATATATATAATATATTTTATTTCTTCTGTTGGGATTGCTTATTTTAAACATACGTAGATTAAGTATCAAAAAGGTTTCCCAAATGTATAATTTCTCTCAATAATTTACTTATATCAATGATTTTATGACTGTATTAGCCTTAATTGTGTTCTTGGTTGGTCAAGCAATAAAAAAAGACGCAGGAAAAGTCACTTTTTGGCTACCTCTTTTGTCTTTAGTCCTTGGGGCAAGCTGTGTGACTTGTGATGCCAACTTTTTGCAATGCTTTTTTTGCAATACTTGCTTACCCTGGAAAAGATAAGTTTCCTCGACATGGTGTAAGACAACGCTCCTAGTCCTCCACTCTTCCTCAAATACATATACAATCACGCAACCACTCACGCATGTCTATTCTTCTCCTTCTGCTGCTGGAAGAGTCCTTATTATTACGTAATAATTGACGAATAAAGGGACACAAAAAAAAAGGAATATTTTTGAAACGTGATTGGTTGAATGAGAATTAAAATGCAGTAGGCATTGCTTTTGAGAAATTAACATCAATTCAGAGATAAGAAATTCATCCTTAAAAATACTCCTAACAGGACTCCATCCCCCTGTCATTTACCCCCGTTACTAATATATTTATTATTTCTTTAAGTACACTTATAAGAAGTTAACTATGTTTTCTTTAGAACAAAATTGCATTTTCGTTTAAAGCCTATGTTCCTAATATCGGTCATATGTTTTAAATCACGGATATTAGGAGCATAGTTTTCAAACACTAATGCAAAAGAAGACATAGTTAAATTCATAAGTGAACTTAAAGAGATAAGAAATATAGTACCGGGGGGTGCTAGTCAAGGGGGTGGTAGTCCTAACTCAATAATACTAAATCTCTCCTCTTCATGGACCTACATCCTTGACGTCATTGTGGAGCCTTTTGAAGGGAATCCTCCTAACGATATATAACGATATAGAGAGCTTATTCCCTCCAGTTAGCAGAGAAACATCATTCAGCTGTATTCGGACACAATGACGTATTATCTGAAGAATCCATCCTCCAATCAGAGATAAAAAGATATAGAGAGCTTATTCCCTTCATCTGTATTTTTGTGTCCAATATAAACAAAGTAATATGTACTATGTCATCGTAAGATGATCATAGAGATATAATCTATCTCTATGATCAGCTTACGATGATGTAGTACAAATTACTTTGTTTATTTGAACACACAGAATACAGCTGAACGTTGTTTCTCTACTTTTGAAGGGAATCAGCTCTCTTATATCTCTATGTCTCCAATAGCAGAGAAAAATCGTTTGAGCTGTATTCTGGACAGAATGACTTATTTCTCTGAAGAATCCAATAAGCTCTTTATATCTTTATATCTCTATGAATATAACTCATTAATATGAATAAAATGAATGATATTTGCTTAATCATATATGAAAATAAATGGATGTTATCCCTCCAATTATTTGACTTAGAAAAAAGGAAAGTGACACATTTCCATTAGTTTAGGACTACCATCCCCCTATGGCACATTTACTCCCGTTACAAACATTTTATCTATTAAAGTCCACTTATGAAGTTAAATATGTTTTTTTCCATTGGTGTTTGAAAAGTATGTTCCTAATATCGGTCATATAAAACATACACCGATATTAGGGTTTCCAACAGTAATGCAACTTTGTCATAAAGAAAGCATAGTTAATTCATATAAGGGACTTTAAGGGATAAAAAATGTTATTAACGGGGGATAAATGGTACAGGGAGTCCTAGTCCTGTTACGCATTTCCATATATTGATGATATCCCTAATCAGACTAATATTGAAGTATAATATATAATTAATTAATTCTTTATTCTCAATGGAAACAAGAATTGTAATCCAGGATGCCTCGACAAGCCCAAAAGAAACCGAGATGTGTTGTCTGGAACTCGAAGAGTAATCCTGAAGTGGTTCGGAGCCACCTTCTAAAATTTGACTCAGAATATCGATTCCGTCATATTGAATTGTTTTATTTGTAATCTCTTTATATCTAAAATGAATAAGAATATCTCAAGCCCCTGGTTTGACACATGGATCATAGGCCATAATACCAATAGTACCCCCGGGGTGGTTCGTGGCAAGGTATATCAAAAAAAAAGTTAAGATGACTAATGCTTATATACAATGAAAACCCCGCATCATTTAAACTTTAAATAAATAAATAAATGTTGTCAATACAGTTAAGTAGTAGAATCGTGGTTTGTATTTTTCATTCTTGTTTTGAACCATGAAAAAGCTTTATGAATTTAAATAGAAATAATAATTAAGTTTGCACAAGGAATTCAAAACGGAATGAAAATGATGAAGCACGGAAAAATGGTTCAAATACAAGGACAGGCAAGTATTGAAGAAACACTTGTTCGTACTAACCAAAAATATAATTAATTGTAATAATATAGTCAATTAGGATGAAAAATAGTCTTTGGATGTATTTTTATTCAATTATTTTTTCTTACAAACCGTATGGGCTATTTTTTATTTTCCTTTTCTATCTTAGGTCATTTCTTCCTGATTTTTTCTTTGGCCAATTCTTTCTAGGCCATTGATTCTACTTAAAGTGTTAAAGTAAAGTAGCGCATGCAAGGTAAGAGTAACAAAAAAAATTGGCCAAAATTTGGTTATTTTCTTAAATTTTAGATGTCGCCTAGTCCATGAAATTACGTCACAATATATTTAAAGGGATTAAGTTTGATGATTTGAAATATAAAAATAAAAAAACGTCTCCAAATATATAAAAAAGGACTTAAGTCATTATTTTCAAAGAGCTCCAGCATCAAAGCGCCCCTTACGGAGTAAAGAAGAACTAAAATTTGGCCAATTCCTTTGGGGAAAAAAGGAAGACAGTTAAGAATTTATGGATGCCGCTACTTTACTTTAACGCTTGAATTCTACTAACATTTCTTCATAACATCGATAAAAGTGATTATGACATAGAAAGGAGAAATAATTGAACAGTCAATGCATAAGTATTAATCTTAAGGAGTAAAAAAGGGAGAAACGACACAAGTAATATCCCAATTACGTCATTTTAAAGGACTTCTTTTAATGAAAATCATTGATATACAGATATTGTGAGCTGATTTCCTTCAATAGCAGAAAGAAACAGCGTTCTGTTGTTTCTGTGTGTCAAATAAACAAATAATATACCCTACGTCATCGTAAGCTGATCATAGAGAGATCCTCTCTATCTTTAAATCTCTATGAATGAAATATAGGGTGATGACGTCACTGGATATATATTACGGGATTTCCTTTTTTTTTTCCCAAAAGTATTAAATTACTATTTCAACAAGTGGGACAGCCAATCAAAGTCCCTAATCGTATTCAAAGATCACTTTCAGTAAGTTATTCTCTGTTGATATCTAATAATGAGTAAGATCGTAATACTAAATGGAATATTTTCAGATAAGAAAATATATCTCTAAAGCTAATCTCAAGAAACTTATTGAAACAAGGGCAGTAATGTACTCTAGAAATGAAAAGCCTACACTTTCTGGATATTTCAGTCCCTACCTACACTTGGAAACCCAAATCGTTTTTGAAAGATTCGAATAAATGATAATATGGAGTCCTCCTCCTTTTAAAAAGGTCCCTTATTTATGTAAAAATATAAGCTCTTCGATAACTTAATATTATAAAAATAATACGTATAATTAACACACAAAAAAACCTGACAGAACCATGCTCAAAAATATAATTATTATAGGAATACTTAAAGAAATACTTACGATTGTTGATGATGTACGCCGTGTATTAAAATGTGTTCCTGCGCAAGTGCAGGAAAACAATAACTGCAGTTGATTGTGAAAGAGCCCTCCCCCACGTGTAGGAATGATGAAATCAAACATGAAAAGGAAGTAATATTTGAAAAATGCGTTACATCCAATCAAAATCCATTGAAAAGGATAGAAACAAAGAAAGATATTGTATAAAGGGTCATGTAAGCGATGGGGAGATGTTTGATGGTTTAGGGGGCAGCATTCAATTTGCCCGAATTTAACAAGAACTGTTAAATCGGTGAAAAATAATATGTACATAAATATTTCTTTATAGTAATTACATACTATTCATTATATTATATTTACTTGGTTATAATTCAAAATCCGGTTGCTTTCCTAATTTCATTTTTTTCTTCAACTGAAATGCCCGAATACCTCAACCAATTTGCCCGAATTTGAGAACTCACACGAATTTGGTCGCCCCCCTGTCTCCTACGCCAATGTAAAGTGTTGTTATTATTTTGGTTTGGCCCGCCGAATTATATATTAGATCGGTGGTTTGCCCATTTATACTTACTAGGGATAGGTGAAATGATTGATGAGGTTGTGTGCTCTTGGGTATGAACTACTATTCGAAGTACTCTACTTCAAACAAACAAATGAAAAAATATATTTATAATCAAAGACTAGGCGTCTAATAAAGTAACAAGCCTTCAACAATCAAGGATTGAACGTATTCATTCTCTTAACTATGAAATCCCTTCAACATATCATTATATTAGAGTCATTGAAAAAGCATTTTGAGGCCTTTTGTCCTTAAAGCGAGGAAATTATAATGTACATGCTGACTCCAGTGCAAAGCGTAGTAAAGAAAATATGTCCCTTTAGATTTTTAAGAGGCCAAAATCAAATTGTCACGTTTCACACAACATGCTCATCAACCGATAATTATATAGTTCAGTAAGCCCCCTGACCCGGGGCGGAGTGGCCACTGGAAGTACTGCTTGCCTCAAGAAACATAACGGCGTTGACAGCCTCCCAGCGACTCGGCCCAATCACATTCTCTCTAATGACCTAAATACATCTCTATACTTCAATTTATACAAGTTACATGATAACCAACTAACTATATACCATGTGCATGGTATGAATCTAAGGGTTAAAAAGTATTTTGCTCATCCCGGACTCACTAATTATCAAAAACTAGCGAGTCCAGCTCCACAGCCGGTTTTCAAGAATATTTATGCGGAACCAACTAGTAGAAAAGACTCACTTGCAGCCCTCAACTTGGATGTGCAAGAATTGTGCCCTCTGTGTTTATGTCATTTTGTCACAGTGCCATATATCACGACGTCTACCACACACTTTGTCTGGCCTACAAATTTCTTCTGACGATAGCAGTAAGAGATGATCAACCATGATTCTGGTTATGATGCTTGTCTACTGGTATTTATAGTCCTGAATTGGTTTGGACAAAAATTAACAAAGTATTGTTGTGAAAACCGAAGCTTTACTTCTTGTAAAGTGAAGGTCATGACTTGGCAAACAATTAGTGACAAATGTAAAGTTACCTTACAAATATTATGTTATAAATTGCGCGAAAAGTTACAGTACGAGAATTCAAATGAACGATAGTATTATACAAAAAAGCATAATAGTATACTAAAATTTAACATTTTTACACAAAAGTAAATAGATTAAATAACGTAAAATCCATACGTATAGAACCGGCATAAGACCGGCTAGTCAAAATTGTCCCGGTGGATAATTCTTCCCAATCCGCCCCTGCCCCTGAGACTTCGTGGGTTGTCTAAAAAACTTGAGAGGATTCGTACATCAAAGATCTTTACGTTATATAGCTTTATGACAGTTCCATCTATCTTTGTGGATTCACAATATCGTAGCAAATCTGAAAAACCAAGGATTGAATCTGCCATTGAGGTAAGAAAGTTATAGATTTTTTTTTTCTGGTAGAGAGTTTGAATTTGCTACTTCTTAATAAATAAACCTTGAAGTAAATGTATATAATTGAATTATTGGGGCATAATTTTGATATTTCATTTTCAATACATTTATTGACAAAACTTGAACGGCCATTCTCTGGTATCGTTGACCGTGGAGT
>CP045899.1:20064877-20088855 GCA_013387185.1 Caligus rogercresseyi | reverse complement strand
CAATGAGTTTTTGGCATTGGATTTGGTGTTGGCGAGATGAATTATTCATGTGAGTTGGTATTCCAGTTCCGCCAGAGCCCCGGGGAGGGGCAAATACGCCGCCAAGAATTAAGAGTAGGTAAACTTGCTTTTTGCGTCAATATTGGGGTTGGATTGGGTTGGCGAGATGAATTATTCATTGTGAGTTGGTATTCAGTTCCGCCATTTGCCCTGCAGAGGCCAAATGACGGCCAAGAATTAAACGGGGTAAACTTGCTTTTGGGGTTATATTGGGTTTGGAATTTGGGTTGGCGAGATGAATTATTCGTTGTGAGTTACTAATTCTATTTCCGCTATAGCCCTTCGGAGGGGCAAGTGTGACGACCATGAATTAAGATGGATAAAGCTGCTTTTTGGGGTTATATGGGGGAAATTCATCTCGCCACCCAAATCCAATGACAAAACCAGGCTTGTGAACGGAACGCAAAATTGAACGGCGTTCAGTCTGAACGCATGTTTCAATGAACGGAACGCAAAACTTTTTTTTGAACGCTGAACTTGAACGCAAAAAAAAAGCGTTTGCGTTCAGCGTTCAATTTTTCCCAACTTTTCTTTGCCTTTTTTTTTGGAAATTCTTATAAAAAAGTCATCACAACGCCTTACTTTTTTTGTGGAAATTCTTTTCTAAAATAAAACACGTCATTGCTACGCAGTACTTTTTTTGGAAATTCTTTTCTAAAAAAACGTCCACTACGCAGTACTTTTTTGGAAATTATTTTCTAAAAAAAAAAAACCGTCATCACTACGCAGTACTTTTTGGGAATTCTTTTATAATAAAAAACGTCATCACTACGCAGTACTTTTTTTAATATTTGAACGCTGAACGCTAACGGAACGCTGAACGCAAAAACATTGGAACGGAACGCTGAACAGAACGCTAATTTTTTTTGAACGCTGACGGAACGCTGAACGCAAAAAAAGCTGAACGCTCACAAGCCTGCAAAAAACTCATTGAGACATATTAACTCATATAGCATTGTGTATTTGTGTACGACCCCTAAAACTTGGTCCCAGTCGTGTAGTACAAAACCTGTATAGTCACAGACCTGTATAGTCACAAACCTGTATATCCCAAACCTGTATAGTCACAAACCTGTTCTTTCACAAACCTTATAGTCACAAAGCGTAGTCACAAAGGTTTGTGGTCATAATCCTTTGGGACCTATATATATACTAGATATATATATATATATATATCATATATATATCCATAACAGGGTAACAGTTTCACTACTCAGGAAGAAAAAAAGTGCACCTCAGTATAAAAACTGGAGCTCTACATAATAAATATAAAGAATCCACGTTGAAAAGTATTTTTCACAACACTGTGTTTCATGGTTATATTTAACCAATCTCAGGTTCAAATACAAATATAATGATCATTATATTTGTATTTGAACCTGAAGATTGGTTAAATACAGGCTGTGAGCGTTCAGCTTTTTTTGCGTTCAGCGTTCCGTTCAGCGTTCAAAAAAATTAGCGTTCCGTTCAATGTTTTTGCGTTCAGCGTTCCGTAGCGTCAAATATTTAAAAAAGTACTGCTAGTGATGACTTTTTTTTATTTTTTAGAAAAGAATTTACAAAAAAGTACGCGTAGTGACAACGTTTTTTTTTTGAAAGAATTTCCAAAAAAAGTATGCGTAGTGATGACGTGTTCGTTTTTTTTGAAAAGAATTTTCCAAAAAAGTACTGCGTAGTGATGACGTTTTTTTTTTTTAAAAAGAATTTACAAAAAAAGTACTGCGTAGTGATGACGTTTTTTTTTTTTTCAAAAAGAATTTTCCAAAAAAAGTACTGCGTAGTGATGACGTTTTTTTTTGAAAAGATTTCCCAAAAAAAGTACTGGCTAGTGATGACTTTTTTTTTTTAGGAAAAGAATTTCCCAAAAAAGTACTGCGTAGTGATGACGTTCTTGTTTTTGAAAAGAATTACAAAAAAATACTGCGTAGTGATGATTTTTTTTTTTTTAGAAAAAGACTTTACAAAAAAAGTACTGCCTAGTGATGATTTTTTTTTTTAGAAAAGAATTTACAAAAAAGTAACGCGTAGTGTTGACGTTGTTTTTTAAAAATTTTCCTAAAAAGTACTGCGTAGTGATGAGGTTTTTTTCCGAAAAAAGTCCAAGAAATGTTTGGAAAAATTGAACGCTGAACGCAAACTCTTTTTTTTTTTTGCGTTCAACGTTCAGCGTTCAAAAAAGTTGCGTTCCTTCAGCGTTCCGTTCATTGAACGTCGTTTCAGCTGAACGCCGTTCAATTTTGCGTTCCGTCACAAGCCTGTTAATTATAACCATGAAACACAGTGTTGTGAAAAATACTTGTCAACGTGATTTCTTTATATTTATATATAATATATATATATACTATATATATGAACGCCGTTCAATTTTGCGTTCCGTTCAAATATATATATATATATAACACGGAGAAGAAGACATGCATGTTCAACTTGGGGACACTACCCTTCAAACTGAAAATCTATGTCCATCAGATAATTCCTGTCAAATAGAAAATGTCAATGAAATAAATTTCATACAATTCTTAATATAAATGTTCTACGAACAAAATATCCGGAGCGTTTCCTGTACTACAATGGTTTTGTCAAATATGAACATTTAAAATTGTTTTGAATTGCTTGAAACCTGCTCCATACGACCTAAGATATAAGCCAAACAGTATGAACATTGAATTTAGTACTTTATGCTACTAAACTCCTTCTCAAAAGATATAATATATCCAAAAAAATATTTAGCTATTTCATTAACAGTTATGAATTAAAATTAGGATTTATATAATAAAAGGTAATTAAAAATGAGTTTATATATAGAAATAATACTAAAAACAATGACTTTTTTAAATACAGGAAAACTGAAATAATTCAAACATGAGACTTCTAAATCATTTTTTTTAAAGCTTTTTAAGCGACCCCATTTTCACAAAATCTATTTTTACAACATGGGATTTGACAACATGGTAATAGCCTTGGAACAATTCATTTTCGAAGTGGTCCTGTTCGTTTATAATGACTATACACAAGAGTATATATAATTATTTTTTTTTGTAGTCACTCAATGCCATTTGGCCACAAATTTGGTCGTTAATACTTATGTATGTATTTTTTTATTTCTCCGTTCTCATAGAACAAAAATGGAAAAAAGGACCGGGCTCGATTTTGGAATACCATCCAGTTAAAAGACATTTCACTTCTATTAATGAATTATAACTTTTCCTTCTGGGGATGCACCCAAGAACACATATTTTGGATTTATTAAAAGCCCACATGGCAAAACTCTGGTTTTTTTTTCTCAAATTTGTGAATGGTTGATTCTTCGTAGGCACGTCCATGAATTATGGCTGGTACAAACAAATCAGGTGGCTTATACATGCGTTGACAAAAAGCTTTAATATCTTTGGCCGATGTTATATGCGCTATTTCGTGGAAATTAGAAGCAGTCAGTCTTGTTTTTCTTTCTTTAAATCACAGAGGACTTCCTGACTATTTTTTTTTGCCTACATGGTCGGTAGAATTGCATCCGACAGGATATAAATAAGCATTATAATTAGTCCATCGAACCTAGGATCTTATCAATGAGGTAGCCAAAAATGACCATCCCCTCTCGGGATTCGAACCTGCGCCCCCAACATTGAGAGTTGAACACGCCTTAACACACACGGCTATTGCACTCCCTTGTGACTAATTTCTCGTGGCTTTTTCTATTATATCGGCTTTTTCTTGATTAATTGTATTTATTTCTTCCACCCTAAATGTGCGTTATTGGTTTTCGTTCATAAAAATGGTATTCTGCTGCGGCTTACACGCCCACTTTTCTGTATGAGTATCGCTTAGAAATGTCAAGACCTGATGTCAATGAGAAGGACACAATCTGGCTCTTGACAAACGAATGGTATCAATTCTTGTTGTTCTTGTATTTGTCTATCCGAGGGTCATCATCAAATGCACCAAGTCCATTGGCAAACTTGTGAGCCTCGATTTACACATTTTTTTAATGGTATTTATTTAAAATTGTATTACATAGAATACCATTATAAAAAAGTGGGTATAATGGTGTAAAAAAATACATAAATAAACATTATAGTACATTTTTTTAAGGTTAGTGAAATTTTTGTATGTTTCTGTGCAGGACAAATGAATTTTCGTATGTCTTGTCTCCTTCAGGCAAATAGCAGCCAATATTGTAGCACATATGTACATGTTTGTAGATAGCTAATAGATCTTGGCCGACGGGACACTAGCACGATGAATTGGTCAATAGTCCAAAGCTGTCAGAGACGAACTGTATCGAGTAAGAAACATAAAAAATATTTATTTAAATTCAGAAGTAAGGAATTAGAGGCTTGGTTCACCATGAGACTATTATGTATTTAATTACTTCGTTTTTCTTTTCAGCTCGTACAATTTCAGTGAAATAAGGTATAAGAACTCAAAGTGACCATGAAATGTTCCAACATTTATCCTCCCCTCACAATTGCTTTGATATCTCCGGACTCATAATCATCACGATGATGTAAGAGGACGTAGTTTTCCAGAACAGCTTATTGAATATAAACTTTAATGTTCTGGTAGTAGGGACCGAAAATGTTGAGCGTCAGGGCAATTAGGCATCGGGTTGGAATGAGGAGGTGATGGATAGGCAGTAATCGAGAACCTTTGAGTTTGACGCATATAGTATTTTGATGAGATCGTCTTTTCGACCGGAATGCTTGGCATTAAAAGGCCGGAGACGCTGTTTTAATTGTTGTAGTAGCGTCAGCTAAGGTCATGGGGAAGTGTTGTGAAAGAGCCACGCTGCGACGTGCGGGCCAGTTGAAATATAGAACTTAAAGGGAAGTGTTTTATTATAATGCCTAGAAAGGGGAGTCAGACACAATTGTCAAATTGTCACATTAGTACCAGACATTGCATAAAATGTATAAATATTTTAAAGAAATTTACGTTTTGTTTTCAAAGTACTAAGGTACAACTGGAAGCGCTCCCTGGTGTGAAAAACTTGAACATTACAAAATAAGTAAACAACTCCGGAGCTCTATTAAACCAAGATTGAATTTAACGTATTTATTAGATAACATAAGATGATGATATAAGGCACAATCGATGTAAATATATCTATATTTAAAACTATCCAATGAATAAACAAACAATGAACATTCAAATTTTTGATTATCTTAAAAAGAACACGAAACTATCCGAGATGTTAAAAAAATAAGTGACCACAGATATTGCGAATGAGGAAAGGGGCATCTATTCAATACTTGCATGTAATGGGATTCCTCCTGAAGGAATCACATATAGTTCAATGAGTTTAATACATTTTTAGTTTTAAAATGCACACGCCAATTGAAAAAAGGGCAAGGGTTTCTTTAATTATACATAAAACAGAAAAAGAAGAATGTCCGGTAGATTTGAGTGTCCATGTTTATGAGGGATTCGTATGGCCATTGCGTTAAAGATCTTTGGGATGGATGGAAGCCGTAGAAAAACAAAAACAAATAGTACGCGAAGAGTCGAGACTTGCTTCCAAGAGAGAAACACAGCCATTGCAATACCAATATCTCATATATATCTATATATTATATAAACATGGAAGTCCAAATCAACGGACGTTCTTCTCTTTTCTATTTTTTTATGATAAGAAAGTAAACCCAAACCTTGAAAAAGGATATTTATATTTTATGTTGAAAGAGGATTAGCAAATCTGCTGAATGATAGGATATATTCCAAGCAAACAAGGTAGGGTTTCTTCTTCGATAGGGCTGTAAGTGTGCAAGCGTTCATTTGAGGCAGCACGCTTTAAAATTGAAGTAAAAAAAATGCTTTAAAAGTAGTAGCGTATATGGAAGTGTAATATTAGGGGATAAGAAAATAGGGATACAAACAGAAATCACAAAACCATTCATCAGTAATTATTATTTTTACGTCATCAAAAGTATATTGTGTTTACTATTGTTCTTTCTAGCCGGTGGTTGTGAATCACAACGACAAGCGAAAAATAAATAAAGTTTCGCTGACAACAGAATAACGTGGAATAATTTTAGCAGCTGTTGCAAGATACGCTGCTTTTTCGACCCGCATTCCTGATGCTTCTGGCGACAAACTGGGCATTGGCTTCTGATCAAATCAAATATTTCCCATCAATCTCTACACACCACCTAAATGCTGCTAACAAGGTTTTAAAGCATTTTAAATAATTGTGTAACTTCAAATTTCAAATGTGATGTATATTTGTATTTAAATGTTTGATTTTGTAACCATGCTCTGTTTTGATTTTTTAAATAATGTTATGATTGCCTTTTTATGATATTTGTTGTGTTGTTTTCTGCAATTGTATTAATTTTAGATTATAATATCTACTTATGTACTTATGAAGAATTACATTGGCGTTTGTAGAGAACTGTAATAAAAAAAATTAAAAAAGTTATTTTGTCAATTACATGTGCCTTTGTTTTACATGGTAAACGCCATCTCTGGATATTTATTATTACTGTGATTTACTCATGCTCTGCTCCATTACAAACCTTGTAAATACATTTTTCCTTTCCTTGTTTGGACGGAAACATATCTTTTAAGGGATTCTATAGATACGGGGAAAATAATAAAAAACTAATCAACTACTTGTACTGAGGCAGAAAATACCATCAATCCATTCACTCCTTGTTCTTCCTTTTGCCTCCAGCCAGAAGAGCCTCCGCAATCCCAAAGTAGTAAACCATCTGTGCAATACCAAAGAGCGGAGCAATCACAATCATTCGACAGAGAGCCCCCTTCAGGAAGGCAGAGGGCCTTCCTCTCTTAAAATCGTTCTGAAGGCATGCAGTATCCATTGTATGAAGCCTCACTTGAGCCCTTGGTCAGAAGCTGAAGCCGGGTCTTCACAACGTCAGCGGGGTTCACAAGGGCAGCGGAAATGCTTCCGGCCCCCACAACCGGATATGAAGGACCACCAAAAGACACTTTCCCGGATCCAGGTCGCTTGGGACCCAAGGAATTGAGCTTGGCAAAGAGGGGGAAATAACAGACTGAGAAGGAGACATCACGGAGCATGGTTGCACTGGTGCCCTTGTAGAGGCCGAAAATTCCCTTAGAGCGAAGGAGTTCCTTCGTAATGCTCAAGGCGGATATTTTATTAGCCTGACCCGGGGACTGAGCCGCCAGGCGCCCGCTGTCCTGAAGTTGTATCTTTAGGAGCTCCATGGGAGTTGTGATGACGATTTGACAGAGTCCAGCCGAGCCACCCGCCGCCATTTCTCGATGAATGGGCAGTTTTCCTTCTTTAGTTGTAAGCTTGTGCCGAAAGTAGTCGTTTGCTGCGAGTTTGATGGCCTTTTCGGGCGTGATGAGAAGGATGTTGACTGCAGAGCCCCGGTACATCCCTGAGAAGCCCTCTCCACGGTAGGTCTTCTTAAAGCAGTCCAGCATGGAGGAGTACATTTTGGAGCCGTCGGGGCCTACGACTTGGTTTTGAAGGCGGGTTTTGAACGAGGTCTAAAGGGAATACGCAAGTGACTCCAATTATCCCTGCAATGCCGCCGTTGATGACCTTGGGCAAAAGGGCGAATTCCTTCCTGGGGGGAGGCTTCAAGGCGGATTCCCGATCAATGTTGGGGAAGAAGTCATGGCGAAGAGAAAAAAAAACTGGAAAAATAGTGATATAAATGTGTTATAATACTGTTAATAGAGATTTGTAAAAAATATATTTATTTAAAAAAATATGTGTGAATACAATTGAGTATTATTTATTTGTAGTTATAAAAATGATGAGATCTTTATATTAAAAAAGTTTGATAGAGGGATAATATACTATAAATACTAATATGAAGTTTATTATGCTTTTTTGCGTAAATATATATATTACCGACGTAATAATGCTTTAACTAACTAAATATATGGATCTGAACCTTATAAATAAGACCATTTTAAAAATGTAAAGATAAAACGTGGATGTCATAACACATTAAAATGTCATTAAATTAGCTTTAAATATTGTGTAATTTTATACGTCTACCGCTATCTTCATGTGTTTTATATCTTGATAAGAATGATGATATAGTGAAGGTAAATATCTATAGAGCTTCAAGCTATTTCTAATTTTAGAGGTAGTAATAGTGGACCATATATTTCTTATTTCTGCTAATTAAAAGACTTTAATAAGTAAAGGGTTGAGGGTTTATGGCAAAGTAATCTAATAAATTGACGACTTTCGACAGACTCTGATCGGAAGCGAGTTGTTGTCATTATGAATAAAGAAGTAAAAAAAATATTTTTAATAGGTAAATATGTTTTATGATATAACTGAATACTTTGATTGACTGATTGATTTATCTTTCTAAAGTACATTAAATATTTGGGAATAAACAAATATGAATAATTTTAGTACTAATACTGGTTTAGGGTTTAAAATAGGAATCTATGGTCTTCAACTTCTTTCTCGTGGCTTCCTCAGAGAAGAAGAACTTGAGCCCCCTGGCCTTTTAATCCTATCCTCATTCAACATTTCCTCAATGGCCTTCCTGGAAAGACAGTCATCAATATGGGAGTCATCTGTAAAGCCTTTAGAGCACACGGGACAGGTGAACTTTGTGGATGATGGCTTCATGAGCAAACAGGCGTCCAAATGGGAGTTAATGGACTCGGAAGGAATTCCTAAGGAGCAATTAGGACACTCAACACTCGATCTTAGAGGCTTTTTCTGGTTGATGAGACTGTTTTGAGATGGAGGGTTAATAAGAAAGTGTTCCAGTGTGATCTGTGACTTCTCCAAGGAGTTTCCAAACTCCGACATTCGAACGCCCATTAGTCGTAGGGTGAAAGTCCCCTTGGTCGACTGATTTAAAAACCACTTTAGACAGTTCTCAGCAGTGTTTCCTATGGTGTCAGGGTCATTTGTGACGATGGAAGGCTTTTCGCTCTGCTCTTGACCTCAAAATTGTCCGTTTTGATTTTAAGGGTGATGACCTTCCCTTGAGTCCGGATTCGATGAGTTCATCAGAGAGTTCCTTTGAGAGCTCCCTGCAAATGCGAGTAAGCTCCTCTTTATCTCCCGTGTCTCGAAACGTGGACTCTACACTCATGGACTTCCGTTCCCGTTCGTTGGACAAAGTATTTGCTCCAAGCCCGAGCGCAATATGTCCAAAGTTCTCAAAGCTGTTCTCACTAAAAAGCACTTTGAGGACGCTAAGCTTGCTAAAGAGCTCAGAGCAGTTCTGTATCCCAATGGCAGATAGGAGCTGAGCCGTCACGTTTCCGATGCCACCGATTTTACGAACGGGGAGCCGTCCAACAAATTCCATGATAACGTCACGGTTCGGTTGCAGATAGAATTGCCGTTGGGCTTGTTTTGATCGGAGGCTACCTTGGCTAAAAGGGTGTTGGGAGCTATGCCCGCAGAGGCAGTGAGGCCCGTCGATTCGAAGATTTCTGTCCTCAGGCGCTCGACTATTGCCTCTGGTCCTTAAAAAAATAATAATAAATTATTGAGAAGCTAAGAATAGGAAGAATAAGTTTTTGAAAGAAAAACGTAAAAAAATCTGTAAAAAAGTAATATGCATTAAAATATTATATGAATTAAAATTACATATTTTTAACTGTAATGAATAAATGGATGGACGTAAGAGTCCAGAATAATAACTATCTGTATAATCACTGAGTACAGAACAAATCATTGCTTATCATAAAAGCTTGAAACTGAAAATACTGATAATCTATGCATATTTAGAGAGGGACGTTACATAAGGATATTTGCTTTATTGTGCATATATATTGTTGATGCATGAACACATAATAAAAAAATAGAAAATACATAATAGCAATAACAGACTACCTTAATAGCATTTGACAATAAAAACGTTGTCTATTAAGTAAAAACTTTTTTTATATCTCTCTTGAGGAAGGTCTCAATTTATAACCAACAATGTACAATTATAGAAAAGTATAATACAAAAAGAAAAACAGTGATGTATTTTTTTTATACATTTATCCAAGGTATATAGAATACCTGGAACATGAGTCTAAAGGAGAACAAATTATGTCGCTAAAATTCAGCCGGACGAAAGAGTCGTTCCAAATTGAACCCCTCGGATCCGTTCTACCGTAAAAAGCCGAGGGCGGGCATTTGAATGATGTCAAATGGCATACATGCGCCTTCCAAATAAAAATATATTTTGTCAATACCTTACAATCATTATTCTACTCCATTTCAACAGTTTAAGTGTTATTAATAAATAATACATATATATCAATAAAATATATCAAAAAATATGATTTTTATGGATAAATATTGATTAAGTTTTGCAATCAAAAGGCTAAAAGGATTGGATTAAAAGGGCTTTTATACTCATAAAATCGCAAGGAGTAAACTTTTTAATCAATATAGCAGTTGGTCCATATATCGGTGCCGATAAGACAACTTACCAAGTGAACTTTGGCGCGCGCCGATTGTGGTCGATAAATAAATATCTTGATATTTTTTGAGAAAAATTTACTTGAAAAATCTTCCAGATGTATTTCAGAGCTGTTCTATATATATATATATATATTTATATAATATTATATATATTATATATATATATATATATATATATATATATAATAGATATTAGGGTTGTTTTATTTTTCAAATGTTTGAAATGTTAGCGACTTTGTGGATTTTCTGTTTCTTGGTGATAAAAGAAGACGACATACAAAGTTTGAACAAAATCGGTCAACATTACGAGGTCGCGCAACGAGGTCAAAGTTTTAAAAATTTAGTAAAAATATAGTTTTCCGCAAATTTCTTCAAAATGGTGGACGTTACAGACTTCAATAATAATTATTAATTTAAAGGAAATCTAATTTACTACCAGACGTATGTTTGATGTTTTTTAATAAAACAAAGTTTTCAGTAAAAACAAAGCAAGAAAGGGAGAGTGTATTGTTAGCTTATTTCATAGCTTTTTTGTATCAATTAACTTCACTCGCCTGTAGAAGATGACTTGTTCGCTTCAGAGTAAAATAGTACTTTTAAGTTTAGTAAAACTTTAGATGATAAATCCAAAAATGACCTTGGTTGCATTCTATCAATTCAGAATTCAGTACAATCTGAGTTTACATCATATGATTCAGAGCCTGTATTGACCTATAAGAAATCGATTATGAAAAAAATAAATAATAATGTGTTTCTTAGATGTGCGTCAAGGTATCCTCTCAAAATTTTACTTTGTCTCTGACGCATACATAATCCATTATATGCGTCATTTTGTACGCGAGATAGGCTTTTTTAATGTACATATAACTCTCTACTTATTAAATTGACATGATTTAGTATACCAAAATATTAAAGCTGGTTAACCAAGCTTTCATTTGATATATTTGTGTTCTAAAAATCGCTATACTTTAAGAGATATAAGCAAATACGTACTCTCCCCCAAAAATTGATCTTTGATATGAGAATATACGATACCATTTGGTAACGGCAGTTAGTGTACCTGGATAGGAAGAAAAAAGAAGGGAGAGAAGGGAGGCAAAATACTCCCTCCCTTCTATTTCTATCCAGGTAACACTAACAGAGTTACCAGATGGTAATCGTATATTCTCATATCAAAAGATCAATTTTATGAAATAAGCTAACAATACTCACTCCTTTCTTGCCTTGTTTTACTGAAAACTTTGTTTTATTAAAAAACATCAAACATTACGTCTGGTAGTAAATTAGATTCCTTTAAATTAATAATTATTATTGAAGTCTGTAACGTCACCATTTTGAAGAAATTTACGGAAACTATATTTGTACTAAATTTTTAAAACTTTGACCTCGTTGCGCGACCTCGTAATGTTGACCGATTTGTTCAAACTTTGTATGTCGTCTCTTTATCACCAAGAAACGGAAAATGCTCAAAAGTCGCTAACATTTCAAACATTGAAAAATAGAACAACCCTATATATATATATATATATATATATATGATATATATATAATATATATATATATATATGTTAATATATATTTAGAAATAAATATTTTAATTAAGCAGCGCATTTTTCTTGTCGAGGAGTCGAAGAACTATGATATGACTTTCTCCCTGAACAAATGACAAAAAGATATTTTATATAACAAATAAAGTTATATATTTTTATCATCCAGCTTCTATATTTCAGATAATGGGCAATACAAAAGTAAATAATGTGATGATATGGCTCATTTATTGGCTATTTGATTTTTGTCTTCTTTAAAAAACTATCGTTAATATGACTGCTAGATGATGTCAGCAGCATGTAAAAACCACTGCGAATAAATAATACTATTGTCTGATCCATAGTTATAGAGCAGCAAGTGAATAACAATATTACTAAAAAATTGTCAAATTATAAATTTATCAATATAAAAAATGTTAAAAAGAAGAAAAAATGAAGATATTATGAATTCGTAGAATATGTGGAATGAGTCAATTAGATTTAAGGTAGTATATTATCCACTTGCATTGCCATCAGTAATCAAAAATGAATACAATTTTATTAAATGGTCAACAGATTCACTTTTATCTGAAGGCGTCTTAATTAAAATATTAATAATTGATTTATTTCAAATGGTATCCATGGGTTGGATCATTTGTTTTTCGAAACACCGTCTTCAACAGGGATTTTATGAGGCAACCCATATAATGACCATTCAAATTTCATATTTTCTTAAAAAAGCCATTCGAAATAATTAAGTGGTAAAGAGCTCAGTGAATGCGACTCTGCTCCAATATTGAAAACGCAGACTACTTGAGACTCCGAAAGGGGAAAGTCAATTTAGATCAACCTCATTGGTAAGATCCTAGGTTCGATGGACGAATTTACACGCTAGATTGCTTGTGAGATCCTTGTGGAGACTGTCATACTATCGAAACAAATAGGCATAAAAATGAGCTTGTAGTCTTAAAGGTATCAATAATCAAAGATATGTTTTGTAAATTGAGCCCCAGGAATTCCTTTCGTACGAGACGGGTAGTCATGAATGAAAATACAGTCGTATGCGGATGCAACGATCCAAATGAAGGATTTGAATATAAAATATATAATATAAAAAAATCACAGTCGGTTTGTCCTCTATGTAAACCGATTATGTAAAAAATCGACTTGAACCTTCCTTATGATCCAAAGAGTGCCTTCCTGGAATCTGTGGCATTATTATTATATAGAAGAACCCCTCTCAATATAAGTCCCTTTACATACCTTCTGAGGTGCCTTGTAAGTACTCCGTGATGTCCAAAATACGCCTCATCAAGGGACATGGGAGCGTAGTTCGCATCATATTAGCAAATACCTCTCGAATCTTCTCTGCAATCGCCGTTATACTTCTTAAAGTCTGGGGAATAATGCGCAGAGAAGGGCAAAGCTTCTTCCCAATGAAACCAGGCATCCCCGCACGAACACCAAACTTCCGAGCCGCATAATTGGAGGTGCTTAGCATGCCAGAGGACCCCACAGCGATGGGAACCTCGGGGGGAATCACGGGAGGGCCCAGCATTTCCACAGCGGCGTAGTACGCATCCATGTCCACATGAACAATGGTTCGACTCAGATCCCGTTTTCTCTCAAGCTCCAGAATGAGAGCGTCCACGGGCTGGGGGGCCTTAATCCCAGCCAATCGATCCTTCATCTCTCTAACACGGCCATCGATGCGTCGCTGCTTACGCTGTTGAGCCTCGTAATACTTGGATCCTTCAAAAAGGAATAAACGTGAATATAAATATATAATGATAAAAAGCATGATGGAATCCCTAACCTTTTGAGGCTTCCTCGATGATTTTGTTGATTTATCCTTGTCCAATCCTGTCATACCAGCCTTGGAATCGTTTAAAGCCATACCCCAAGAGCCGCTTCCCCCATCATTCCTTTTGAAGGCAAGTGCATTCACAAAATGAAATAGCTTTAAGAGCAAGTGAACAAAAACAATGTGAGAGTCTCTTAATTAAATGTGATGTCTACATAGAAACAATGACACAAGGAGTAAAGGAATAGGATCTCACGAAACCTCTTGTGTGATGTCAATGTATGATGTCAACAGCTTCTTGAACCCGTCTCATATTCTTTATTTGCACAAATCAAATATGCATTCCAAAGTAAGTGATCCAGGGAACATTCTAATTCAATTACAAATAGTTGAGATAAGGGGATTGGATAAAAATATCTAGTATTCATTCATTCGAATGCACTATTTTCAAAATATTAGTTTAAATTTAACTTCCTTTTTTCACTTAGTATCCTTTTTAGCTATGATTATTAATTAAAAAATGTCCTTTTTTAATATAAAACAAGAAAATGGAGGCATAATTAAAATATGACAGTTGTTGAGGGAGCAGATTTATATATATATATATTTGACGTACTTAACTAACAAAGACGCGATGTGAAAACTTTTGAAAGCTCAGCATAAGGTGAAATACATAAATATATCTTTATATTTTAATTATATATCATGAGTAATACAGTTTTTTATAGAAAATCGATACAAAAAATGTATATTTTAGTATGATGCACAGGGACTTAAAGTTGACTCATATAGACATTTATTTCAACAAGGGTCACGAACTGAGCTCTGACCTCTAAGATGAACTCTAGAGTTGTTAAGAGCTCTTCATTGGAATTACAAACATAAAGTGGATTAAACATAGTATTAAAATATTATTCAAAACGTTGATTGGCCAATATTTGTCTAAAAAAGCCGCTCTTTGCATCAATTAAACATATACACGATTGTAATTAACTAATGTAGAATAAAAAGCGATTACATATTTATAAAAAATATTTAAGTATAATTATACAAGGATTATTTTAGTATTATGAACGATATATGTTAGTTTTAAATGCCATGGAGATGCTTTATGACCAGTATAATCACTTTGAGAAGAAAAATCTTGCAAATTATATGAATAATCTAGTTTTTTTAATGCAACAACATTAGTTTTTATATCAATCAGCAAATATTGACATAAAAATGACTGTATTATGAAATGAAGAAAAGAAATGCTTCATTTAAGTATTTGTAAAGAGGTAGTGTTTTAATTTATCAGTGGAGAGATGACAAATTGGCTCACAATATTTGATTTAAGGTCTTGGAAAACTATGCAATATTGACGTTATAACTTAGTAGCTCTTGTCATGACTATTTTCCTATATTTTTATATAATATAATTAATAATGTGTACAAATTGTGTTAAAGCAATAGAATAGTTAGCTAGTTTAATCATAGAAAAGTCAGAATAGTAATTGGTATATGCAATTTTATATCCTATTATCCACATAAGTATTCATTTCTTGATCACTTAACTTCAAATTGTTATCTTTATATGATATAGAGTTAACTTATAGGGATATTAGGAAGACAAAGCTGAGGAAAGTACGACCTAGGAAGAAAATGGACCAGGAAGATAAAAAAAGAAAATTATGACTCATGGAAAAAATGGCCAAATAAATCTTGTCCCTTCTAGTAATAACAATAAAGAAATTATATATCTATAATTCCTAAAATGCAATTATTTTTTGAAATACTTTTCCCAATTTAATGACAAATAGTATTTATAAAATACTTTGTTGTATTCAACTCAAATACTTGTCTATCCATGTATTTATGCCATTTATTATATGAGTCATCAATTTCCTTTCTATCTTGGGTCATTTCTTCTTGGTCCATATATTTCTAGGCCGTATATTCCTGTGTCATTTCTTCTGGACACCCAAGAAAAGATATCTGACAAAAGTGTTTCGACAAAGAATAAGCCAATAACGATTTAAAATGATATTTTACCTGCATTGTTCGTTTCATTCACTTCTCAATTACTATTCAATAAGAAAACGAAACAAAGACATTTTGAGCTGAACTTAGGATGATTATTACATTCATTGTCCTTACTACCTGTTTTTGACTTGAATAAGGGCGTATCATTTTTGTTTTTATAAGTGAATTATATACAATGTTGTCTCATGATAAATAGGAGGAGAACAAGTCCTTAATATTTCTCTACTCTGCTTATCGAGGAACAGATAGATATGACAAACAACTTTATAAAAAACACACAGAATATACGTTAAAACACCACCTTCGTAAAAAAACAAGGCATGAAAGCCTATCTGATCTATTGAGATGACATCATTCACAAAGGATAATTAGGTATTTTTTAAGGGGAATTGATAAAAAGGGACCCGGCTAGATGGATAAATTAATCTTGAGAGTCAAGGACTATTGGAAAACATATTGCGAAGAGAGCTGCGGACTTTTGCTTGTCGACAATTTTAAATGAAGTCACACCGGCAAGCGGTAATACATTCATTTCAAAATGGGTTTCTATCGCCTATGTCATAGAAATCTATTTATACAACACATGGATATTATGAAGAAATTGCCCAAGATATAAGAGGAAAAGAATGACTTACGGTAAAAATGGCCCCAAATAATATTGATCCCCCATAACAACAACAATAATTGTAAAAAATACAATCATTTTAGCCATTGAAAAATAGTTCTTATAAAATACTATTTGTATTTCACTCAAATACTTGCCTACCCATGTATTTTTTCCATTTTTCCATATATATATATGAAATCTTCAAATTTGGGTTAATTACCGATGTATTCGGCTGATACGATCAACAGCAGTAGATACCTCCATCAATGAATACTAAAACAATAAGGAAAAGAAGGCTCTGTGAGGAAAATACGATGAGGGATCTAAAAAGGAAAAAGGAGAATACGCGTACATTCTCCCCTTTCCTTATTAATTTAATAACAAATTAGGATTTTGAGAACGAAATATATATTTTTTACTATTTACAATTTTATGGACATATATTAAATAAACATAGATACATTAAGACATTCTGCAAAATTATAATAACATACATACATTTTGTTTATTCTCCTTTAAGTTTTTTCAATCTCTTAGAATTGTTTGTCATATTTTGACTGCTTGTTTTTTCGTTTTGTTTTTGTGAATTTGATCATTGATTTCCGAAACATAATTTTTGGACATACAATTAAAAATTTACCAGCGATTTGTGGAATAAATTTTTCAAAGGAATGGTCTTCTTCGCATTCTGCTAAAATAATTTCCAAAGCGTAAGTATCATTTCCAAAAGTTAATAAACGAAAGAAACAAAAAGTATTTTTTGAAAAAGGGAAAGAAATCAATTCTATGAAGATACTTTTTGAATTTTGAATTTCTGAAAAAAATGCATAAAAAACAAAGGAACACGATTAAAAAAAGAACATCAGAAGGACGAGTCACGCCCACCTCGATTAATTTGATCTAAAAGTTTACTTTCATCATCAGTATTTTCTAAGGAGAATAATTTTACATCGAATTTTTTATTTAAAGCTGTCAATAAATTGTGGCAAAAACACATGACAGGCTATAGTTTACATAAGGAATGCGCAATATAACCAGAACAAAAGTAAACTAAGATACGTCATTAGATATTTAAATGAATCTTTAAAAGTAAAATGATTTTAAATTGGAAAATATATTTAAAGAAGGAGACTTAATCTTTCATTTGTTAAATTTATATCAAAGATGATCTTTTTAATTGTTCAGAACAAAGTCAAAACAGGCTTGCAAACTATACATGTCATGATAAAACTGAATGAAAGCTCTAATCAGACACAAAAATAGGGTCTTAGTTAACTTGATCATCATCCACCCATAAAAATTTCCAGCAAAATATTCAACTCGTTTTGTACATATGTTTCGTCAAAATTATACTAATATTTTTGATCCCTATTTTGACTTAGATCTTTGAAGCGAGCCTTAGGTAAGTTATTGTAGAGTCAGCCATCCAGTTTATAAATTCAAAGGATGAAGAAAGTTCCGTAAGGCGACGTATTGTAGGTAATGTGATAACTTCTTTACGTAGATCTCAAATAAAGACT
This sequence comes from Caligus rogercresseyi, assembly GCA_013387185.1. Lineage (NCBI taxonomy): Eukaryota > Metazoa > Arthropoda > Copepoda > Siphonostomatoida > Caligidae > Caligus > Caligus rogercresseyi. The sequence continues at coordinate 20,070,917 of CP045899.1, read as the reverse complement.
CGTTGAGAAACCTTCCAGGACATAGATAAGGCGTACAAGGCAGGACTGTATCTCCGTTGTGTGGACATTTAAACAACAAGGACAATGTTCAATCAAAAGTGTAATTTCTTCTCTTTGGCTTCGTCCAAATGGGGGGCAAGCTATTTGTCAGATGTTTTAAAGCTGTGTTTGTTTCATTTTCCAAGCCACATAGTTGATTGGGTGGCCCGCAAGCTTGATGTCCATGAATTTAAGAAGGCCAAACTATAAGAAGGGTGGGGTCCAGGCTGGAATTGTGACGTTTGTAACATATGATTGTTCTTGGTGGATATGCTCGAGAGATGATTAAGAAAGATAGATCTCTATCTTTCACCCTGAACATACATCATCGCAATATAAAGTCATCGTAGTTGTAAGAATCAGTATCAATAAGGAAAATACTGAGGAAATAGTCAAATTTTGATATGTGAAAAACAAATATAAAATAGAGAAGGTTAAGGACTGAAGTTTGGCTTACCGTATATGGATTGACATTTCTTCATTAATCTTTAGACTGAGTAAGTCTATTGACGGTCCTCCATGACTAAAGTTCATCTTGAAGACACACCTAGCTTATCTTTTTCATCATAATGTTCTTGAACGCCGCTCGGAAGGCAAGTCCTATCCATTTTAATTTGAAGCTCTTCGAGTGTTAAAAATGAGTTGGTCTCTTCAAAAGCCTTTTTTTAAATTCGCTCGTTTCATTAAGAGTACGTGAGGAGGAGGGTTGAGGTGGAGGAACGCTTTGGAGGAGGCTTCTTTTGAATAGTAGGAGGAGGAAGATTTGGAAAATTGGAAGGGACGGCATCTTTTTTAATATCTTAAGACAAAGAGTTTTTCCAGATCTGTCTGACACGTGATGGATTAGAGTCAGTAGACTCTGGCTTATAACGGTGGGCATGAAATGTACGTCCACAACGCAGAATGTCTTGAAGGTATCTAATTTTTTCGCGGAACAGCCTTTGTCCAGAGTTGGCCGTAGGGACCTCATTCCTTGGGGAACATATGAAAACTATGTCTCTTTTCCCCTCATTGTCCTTTGCTTTGTAGCCACTCTTGCAACCCGGAGCAACACAAACTACCCCATTGTCGTCTAGTTTGAAGATAAATAGGTAGTTCTAAAACCAATTCTTACACACTTCCCTTCTCTCTGACACTTCCACTACTTCATTCACGCAGCAATAAATAAATTAGTCATCCCGCTTTGTATTTGTGTTTTGAAAGGTTGCGCACTTTACCTTTCCTGATTGATTTAAGTATTCATTTGCTCCATCCCATACCCATCATGTTTACTTATTTATTTTGCAACAAACAAGGTATTAACGATAGAGATATAAAGATAGCGTATAGCAAAGAAACATCGTTCAGCTGTATTCTGGTCCAATATCAACAAAATAATTTATACTACGTCATCGTAAAGCTGATAATAGAGATAGAAGATTTGTTTATATTGGGCATAGATGACGTATTTCTCTGAAGAATCCAATAAGCTTATATCTTTATATCTCTATGGGTATTAGCCATAGAGATATAGAGAGCTATTCCCTTCAATAGCAAAGAAACATCGTCGTTCAGCTGTCGCCATATAAACAAAGTAATTTGATCCACGTCATCGTAAGAGTTCATCATAGAGAGGTTAGATTGGGCATACGACGTATCTCTCACAAGAATCCAATAAGCCCTCTATGTCTTTATATATCTATGGTATTAGCTCAGTTGAACAAGTAACAAATAGGTACCTCTATATTCAGCGCTACCAGTGTTGACTTCGACATACTTATATTTTATTAGATTTAACTAAAAACATGAATTGCTTTAGATCTAACCGAAGAACTCATTTAGACTTGCATAAAGGAATAGTTCATGAAAAAAATATCATGTTCAAATGAAGAAAAAAAACTTGTATTGTAGGTAATGTTGAGTAAAAATAGTCTTATATGAAAATAACTTTATTTTCCTCATGAAATACATTGAAAATGGTAAATAATATTTTTTTAAAGGAAATGACACACTCAATCAAAAAAAAATTTCCAACGATTGTCATTTCATATGGTGCATCATCATAAAGAAAGAATAAGTTTTTCCAAAAGGATACTATGATAAAATTATAGGGACTTCTCAAATTTCAAAATGGTAAAAAACAGATTGACCCTAATAATAAAAGTATACATTCTTTGCATCTTTTTTATATTCAATATATTTTAAGCAGGAAACGACAGGGCACCAGCCCGGGTCTCGGCTGTTTTTGAACGTCCTGGCCCGATGTCTAAAAATCACGGGCCGGGACTTTAATATTTTCGTTCATTCATCATTCTATAAGTGATGACGTTTTTTAGAATCACTTTTAGGAGAAGGTTTCTTAAAAAACGTCATCACTTTTTAAGAAAATGTTTTTTAAATTTTAGCAAATTTTTTTTCTAAAAAAACGTCGTCACTTTCAGAATGACGAAGGAACGAATATATACTGAAGTCCCGTCCCGGTTTGGCCTGGCCCGGATTGAAAAATTTAATTCCTGGCCCGGGTCCCGGCGAAAAAAAGTGTCCCGGTCGTTCCTGATTTTAAGGCCTCCTTAGTTGCTGATGAGTGGTCCTTCATTTTTCTGATCCATTTCGTCTGGACACCCTTTTTTACACATTTAAATAATTGAAAATAAAAGTAATTTATAACTACTGAAAGGAATTTTAAAATATAATTTTTTTATTTGTTAAAATGAATAAATTGAGAATAAAAAAAAATATATAAATACATAACACCCCACTGAAGGCACAAATTAAGTACAAGATAAAACATATATAACTAGCTCATTGAAGTAGATAAATGATTTTTACAATGAGGTATGATAGTATTTGGAGGAAATATACTTAATATTATTTTTGAGACACAAAGTTGGAATAGTCTTAGATGCCCTGTTTGAATCCTGACTGTTATATCAAATAACAACTATTATAATTATGAATGGCAAGGAAACTATCGCGTCACTATTTCAATAGACCATTAATCTGATAAAGTCCAAGAAACCTAAAATAGAGATATCAAACTTTATCCCCCGCAAAAGTTGCGTCATAAGAAACTAAATGATTGTAGAAAATGGATTCTGGTTAGACCCTCCCCAAATTGCGTTCAAAAGTTTCGTTATGGAGCAAAACTTTTTTGTTATTGCTTATTTTGAAAAAAATATTTGTACAAAAATTTGATATGATCCATTTTGAGTTTGTCATTTTTTACACATTTTTTGTCAAATAATATTAGTGCCAATAAATGAACATAAGTTCTGACGCAGCTAGCTGCTACTAGGGTTCTTATAGTTCTAAGAAGGAAAATAATAAGAAGATACTCATGTTGATGTTTTTAAGTTATTTTTATATACGTTTATTTTTCACATCATAATTTCATACAGTAAATTTAACACATAAAGTTAAATTGTATATTCTTTCTTTTTTTAAATGTAAGGAGTTTTTTCTGACTCCATGGTTGATAATATATCCATGACGTTGGCATTCAGGTTTTCATGAGATCATAATTTTACTACGATCTTATGACGCAACTTTCGCGGGGGGATAAAATTTGATATCTTCAATATTAGGTTCTATAATATCCCCTAATATATATAAATATATATATTTTATATATATTTATGTATATACATACATTTATACAATATATATATTTATGTATATTATATATAACATCACACTTATTTACTACCTTTTCTTAATTTATATGATCCTTATATAATTAGATGAATATGCACAGACTAATGAATATTAAAACATACTAAAATATAAAATTGTTTTAGTATTCATTGGCACAGAGCTTTAAAAACGAGGACTCATCACTTCTACGAGTGTAGGTATAATTTCTATTGTAGATGATCACTGTCCCTAAATTTGTTTTTCCTCTTTTTCATTCCATCACCAATAGAGTGATGATAAGTCTTTCTTTTTTGTGACAGGTCTTTTAAAAATGACTTCAACCTTCACATTTGAAATCCCCAATAAGAAATCAGAAATCAAAAAGGAGGGGATGATGGACTTTTAGTCATATCCTCATATAGAGGAACCAGTCTTCTTCATGCCCAATATCTCTCTCATCAAAATCAAAGAGTTGATTAGCACAGGCGCTTCGAACGTCGGAGAAGTGTCTATAAGGATTTGAGGCACTCAGTTTTTCGCCACAGAGGTAACAGAAGGGAGTTGAACACCTACGAGAAATAATAAATACATTAATTGATAAAATAAAATTCTTTTAACAAATTATTAAAAATTTAAGTCATAAATAAAAAGGAAAGCCAATCAAATTAGATTTTTCTTGTCCTCGAAAGTCCTATTAAAAATTACAAAAGCCGAATGGCTTTAATGCTTAATTTTTATTATTATGTATTGCATTCAATTGGATATTTGAGAGGAATATTATTTGGAGCATGAATAATAATAATAACACTATGTAACAAAATTAAGGTCTTTTTTGCCCCTGGGCTGAAATCCTAATTTGAGTCCCATTTTTTACTTAGATTCCAAAAATGCCACTCAAAATATCGTCCGAAAAAAGGTTTGGACTTATGTTCTTTTTTTGAAAATCAGGATTTTCATCATTTCTAATGGTTCAGGCACAGTTATCTTAGTGCAAAGTAAGAATAACACAAATGTCAGTAGTATTTATTTTTTCTAGTATGTCAATGCATTTCAAATCAGTTTTATTAAATCCTATTACATAGTGTAATCTATAGACAACATATATTTTAGCCTATAAAGATTAAAATATGGGGGAGCAAGTCATTTTAATCATACATATAGTTAAGATAACTCAATGGTTGACATATGACAAGATTTAATTTTATTTTAAAAAAGATTGTTAATATTTTTTAGACTTGTATACTGTCTTTTTGAATTAATGAATATGTTTTACATGCAGTTACAATCCTCCTAAAATGAACTTATAAGCTGATTTAGTTTATTTGAAACTAGTATTTAATGTTGTCCAGTTAGGAAATATGGGCTACTCTAAAATATATTCATATCTGAAACCGTTTATAAGCACAAAAAGTCATTTAAAACTGTAAAAATAAAAATATAAACAATCTATAAAGACAAAAAAACTGGATAAAACGTTTTCTTGTAGGGACATAAGTTGGTGTTGATGGGTTTAATATGTTTTAATTTCCAATGTAAGTAATGAATATATATATTTTAGGTATTAAAATACCTAAAATAGATCTTAAAGTATTTTCATCAAAAACGCAGTTTTGGCGGATTTAATATTGCTTTTTTAACCCTAACAAGGGCTAGGCCAACTAATTACTATAAACTACTTTGTACAGGACATTTTTGCAGCCCTCGGATTTTTGTATGGCCAGCAGAGCAATGAGGACAGTTGACGGAGGTGGATTTGAACAAGTCATGTGACAAAATAGCTGTTCTCGTATATAGCAAGAAATTCTTCCCGTAGATCTTTTCCATTTTAGCTCGACCCATTTCATCAGAGCCTGATAGGCTTCCAGGACTTCCCTTTGTTTCGCAAAGGAACGCCTGCAAAAAGGTGGGAAGAAAAGAAAAAACGACCTGAATAGAAGACCAAACATTTAAAACCAGAAAATGATTATTGAAACTTCCTTTGATCTTTGTAATTTTTACACTGTAGCATTTTGACGAGTCTCCCAGTAATCTTAAAGGATTTAAAAGCCCTAAATGCCGAAATTTGGGGGATGTCACATATTTTGATCATTGCACTTCTCTGAGAGATTTTTAAGATATTGTGGCGAGTCCGGGGGACCACATATTAAGTATTAGCGATATAAAGATATAGAGATCGGATTCCCTTCAATAGCATAGAAACAAACGTTCAGCGGTATTCTATGTGTCCAAATAAACTAAGTATTTTTACTACGTCATTGTAAGTGGTCCATAGAGATAGATTATATCTCTATGATCAGCTTACGATGACGTAGGTCAAATACTTAGTTTATTTTGGACACAAAAGTACAGATGAAGGGAATAAGCTCTCTATATTTTTATCTCTATGGTA
>CP045899.1:20032928-20055504 GCA_013387185.1 Caligus rogercresseyi | reverse complement strand
GTGTCTATGTTTACATCTCTTAATATTGCACCACGTTTGACATAGTCTACTTAATGCAAGGAGAATATAATATTTATATTTTCCTTGACTTAATGCAACATTCTTCCATCGAGATATTTTTTTAATGGACGCGGGAGGGTTTCCTATGTACTTCCTCATGATAGATAATAATTATTACTAGTTTAATTATTAAATAGTAATTCTTAAGCGACAATCCTCAAAAATGACTTGGATCTCTCGGAACAGTCGGATGAAGTCATGGTTCTCACGGAGATCTACGGGGACAAACATTTTGTGTTTGATAAATGCGACTCCAAAGGGAAAATAGATTGTGATGTTGAGTTAAATGGATCTAAAATGAAGTTCGGAGTCCGGGATGACGAAAGGTATTTAATCAAATTTCATTCAACAAAAGCCAATATACTTTTTTTAAATTTTGAACGTCAAAAAAGTTATTTTTTCCTCTCCGAATTGCCAGTTATATTTAATTCCTTTTCTTCAACTACGACTCTAAATGGAAGTTATTGTTCCTTTATGAATATCCGATACAGCCTTTTTATAACTGATATTTGTTTTATCTGACTATCAAGACAGAGCATTTATAATTATATAAAAATTCAGGGAATATTAGAGAACTACAATGCTGTTTTAACAATATTAATATTTTCCAACGCTCTTTTTCTTCAACTTCTTATTAAAAAATGCATTTGAAATTAATAAAAGCATACAATTTAAAACCAGAGCCGAACAAATCCATAGGAATAAACATTATAGTTTAAAATTAAAGCTCCGAGGAAGAATTTCATGTCACACAAACACAAATAGAACTTCCATAAGGCTAATAAATACAAAGAAAATGTATAAATGTGTTGCGAAATATATTGTCAAATATATATGTCTGGTTGGGGGTGGGAGTTAAGAGCGTATTTTCACCCCCTGCCAAGCAACGCGACATGCAATCGGTTCTCGGGACTTTAATAAGGGGTCCTTCCTTTAGTGTCCTGCTCTTGTCTGGCTTTATTTTAGTTTGTGATTGGTATGATTAATCCTTTATTTAAGTAGTATTCGTACTTACATCTCTGCTTTTAGAAGGTTAATAATGGATTGAGGATGTATTTAGATAAGTTACTGATTTTATTTTATATAAATCCTATAGATTATATTTTTACAATATTAAAAAAAATGGCAACAAAAATTTGTATTTTCTTCTCATAGCAGTAATTTTTTATTATTGTGTTGATTTTTCTTTCATTTAACTAACTGGATTTATTTCCCCCTATTGAAAGTGTTAATTTTATTTATATCCTTTAGTATAGTTAGTAAATTATTATGTTCACTCTATGCTTTGTTTGACGTAACTGTTCAGGAGAGGGTTTATTATGTTATCTGTACTTTATTTATTACACTGTATTGATGACGAGTTTTTTTATAAATAAAAGCTCTTATAGCCGAAAAATCTAATAATGAATAAATATGGACATACAATATGATGATTTTTTAAATAAAAAACTTGTATCTGTATGCAATTCTAAAATTATCATGACATAATATATAATATGAATATTATAACATTAATAAATAAAATAAGGATTGGAAATGACGTTTATACATTATATTTATTTTTACACGTTTAATTTTTTTGGGTTTAGAAAAGTATATTTTAAATATAATCAAAATATTACCATCAACTCGGAAGTATTATGATGATTAATTTGGAGTTTATTTAATTATGATTGTACTGCAATTTTGAAATAGTAAATCTTTCATAATCTGCCACATAGATGAAGCCTAGAGACTTCATTTCATTTTAGATTGAATACTCACAAGGCCTAAGAATATGAAAGTCAAGGGAGAGCGCGAGACAGGAAATTGACACTTGAGGATTACATTTGTAAACATTCAATGTTAATATATTTTTAGAGACATTTATATGAACAAAGACTTCTGGATGGACCACTAACAGCTGATTAGATTCCGGTGTGATGAGACTTTTTCCTTTAAACGGAGGAACGTGAATTGCATTTCAATTATACGTTCTAAATCTTTTGTATATGATTATCTAATATAAGACAAAATCTATCTTTTTGTGTCTCGAATGCCAATATATTTATATAGATAATTGTTCGTAAAATCTATAAATCAGAATATAAAATAATATATATATATAATTTCTCTTTTTATTAGCAAGATTGTCCATCTATCAAAGCCCTAGAATACATTCCATCCATTTCCCTGGAATTTGAATTACCGTCAAACTACCCATCTACCTCAATGCCGTCTTTTGTTTATTGCATGTGGCTGAGCTCGAATCAGGTAAGGGAATTCATTATATTTTTTAAATCTATGATTATTTATGAAAATGTCCCTTTGTATGATTTTTTTTGCCTAATTGGTTATACAGAATTGCATCCGACTGGATATAAATAAAATTAGTTTGTCAAACCTAGGATCTTATAATTGAGGTAGACCAAAAATGACCATCGGGATTTCAACCTACACTCTCACATTGAGTTGTATGAATTTATTTAATATGACGTAGGATATATTTATTTTCTTTTGAGGATGGTAGTGCTGCTGGCATTCGGGATATTTCTGTACTGTCCATATTGGGGGAAAGGCAGTGAATGCCATATAACTAAGGATATGTGCCACGCCTCTTGCATATCTAAGCCTAATTTTTCCTCTTTATTGTAAGCAATACAAAATTCCTGACTCCAACGACGATTAGTTTGTTTGTTCTTTTTGCATTATTTGAAACAAAAAACTGTCCCTGTTGTAATTTTTATGTCTGTAAGATTGATTGTATTTGTTTTTTTGTATTTATGTTTTTTAGACAAATAATGTGATTTTGAAGTTTTAGGCTTAAAAAGGAACTTAATTTTAAATGTTTTATTTATATTTTTATTATACACAATTTTAACTTTTATATGACTACATTTAGTGTACTTTTATATTCGATTTGCATCTATAATTTTGTATTATTAAAGACCTTGTATATGAGAAAAAAAATAAATTTGAGACCAATGAATATAAACAATTATTTTTTCTCCATGAAATAGAAAGTCCGATAATGTCAATTTACTCTCTCTATTTTATAATAAAAAATATGAAGCCTCCTGTGTTTTTTATTGCTGTCTTTTCCCATGCATGGAGAGAACCGACAGTAAAGCCTTTCAATTATTTCTTATAAAATACTTAGCATGTATAATACAGTGAATAATACTATGATAAGAGATCCCCGAACGAATTAGCCGTAGCAAGCGCCCTTACGATAAACAAGCAGCTAAAAACATCATGTTATTCTTTATCTTTTAAATTCAATTTTTTGCATTGACGATTTTTTATTTGTCTAATTAATATAAATAGCCTTCAATATTATTTAAAAGATCTCTTAGCTTTAGTAGATATTTTGGGCAATGACGCTACTACTACTTTATGCATTATAGTCCTGTAGGCGGATGACCTGCTCACTAATACAGCAACATAAGGAGCCGTTACAAACATGAAACTAACTGTAAATAGATGAGATTTTGTGACTTAGAATATCAATATTTTTGGCGAGAGCTTGAGTCACTATTAATGAACTTAAAAGTATATCATTATTTGGGACTCAATTCCCATCTCCACTGATCACAGCTATTAGCAGGGCTCAACTTCTAACTCATACGTCACTCATACACATGCATAAGTATTCATAAAGAGAGAAAGAGTGAAGAGTAACATCACAATCAATAAATAAGAGAGCCTCCAACGATCAGGGTCGAGAATCCGTGTATTCAATCCTTGTCCTCCAGAATGAGGGCCCTACTTTTTTGGATACATGAAAGCATTTTCCAAATAGTCGGAGGTCCCTCGCTCCCACTTTTCGTCCTACCGAGGTAGTCGCTAAAATATAATCTATAAAAGTTAGTTCATGTTGGTCCATATGTTGTTGTATTAATTAACTTTAATAATTTATTGTATATGAGCCCTTTTAAAATACCATTCAATGAAATAAATGTGGAGAAAATTATAGAAATACACGGAAAGTGACGTCATAATCACTCATCCTTTTATATGATTATTTCCAGGATCCTAGTCACCTCTAGCTGTGACTGGAATTCCAGTCACAGCTAGGAGATTCGAAGAGTCAACTTGATTCCAGTGTCACTGTGACATATATATATATATATATATATATATATATATTCTTCTCGTCTTTCAGATAGATCTTCTCAAAAAACATTTGATAGGCCTTGGGAGGAGAATAAAGGCCGTTATCCTCTTCATTTGGTCAACGTCCCTTCAGAACGAAGCCTTGAGTCTCTGGGCCTTGAGGATCAAGAGGAAATCAGCATGAATTCCAAAGAGTAAGAAATAGTAATATGTATTATATTGGGTGTGCCAGGGAATTTCGAACAAATTTTATGTCCGACGGGTTCCCTATCTATAGCATAGTAAGGCATGCTTTGAAAAAATATATTTTACGTTAAATTGAAGTTATGTTCTCAAATATTAACAAAACGTGGATCTTCCATTTGCAATAAAGGGGCTTCCCTCTTATGTAGTCCATGAAGTTGTGGACAGTGCGGCCAATTATATTCGTTAAGTGGATATTATTATGCCGACGTTTGGCTGGGAGGTTGCACTTTTTTATACGTATCTTGTCATTGTAATATAGTTAAATAATGATGAGGCATATTTGTTTTTTAAGCAATGTCAGACAACAATAACTACTTCATTCAATCCCTCAAAAACCCAGCTTTTCTCCTAGGGTTAACCATATGACCATATTCGGTGCAAAAAAAATTACCCAAAAAACGCCGTCAAAATATTGGACGCATTCATGAATAGAAAAAAAATGCGTCAAGTCCAAAATATTATAGTGTTGATAAAAAATATTCAAGAAAAAAAGTTTTGCAAACAATATCCAACGCTCTAAAAGGCCAAAGAATGACCACTTCAGCGCTTTGCAATCTCCTTATAAAGCTTCAGCTGAAAGAAATTGCAAACCATAAAATGGACCCGATCAATCACACATATTATTATTGGCTTTAGTGTAAATGTAAAAAGGCAAGGAGGCAGAATATTTTCAACTAGTGAATTGAAATAATAAGATTTAATTTTATGAGATAATCGATTGATGAAATCAAGAATCATTGATAGTTAAAAGTAAGTAATATAAAAAAACCTGATGTTGGCAGATAGAGGATTAATATGATAAGAGGAATGGAAATCTGGTACTTAGCCTTAGTGCCTTACAGTTCTATGACTGTTTTTGGCCGTGAAAAGGAGTCGAGGGTAAAGAGAGAGGGAGAGGGACGAGAGAGAGAGAGAGAAAGAGCGAGCAACAAGAGAGGGAGAGGAAAGGGGAAAAAAAAAAAAGGAAAAAGGAAAAAGAAGAGAAAAAAAAAGAAAAAGAAAGGGGAAAAGAAAAAAAGTAAAGAAAAGTGAGAGAGAAACTTATATCTCTTTCCTTCATCACCTCTCTTACCACTCTCTCTTTTTAACGGCCAAAACAGTAATAGAATTTCTGTAAGCACCAGACTAAGCTCCAGATTTCCATTTCTATGATATAGCGAGATATAATTGAGGTTCGCAAAAGAATTAGATTGAATTAGAGGTTAGCTTACCAAAGCTTGTGTATTGCTCTTCCTAGACGACCGAGGCTACTTGATACATATGCCTCTTGGCACCTTATACAGTCAAACTTGGAATTAGCGGCCACTCAAAGGAGCACAAAAAGTGTCAAGTGGCCGCTATATAAGTTGTAGTATTTTTTCTGCGGGGAATTTTTTAGTGATCGCAATGGAGGAGTGACCGCTATATACAAGTTTTACTCAAATTGTTGTTTTAAAAATTGGATTTTTTAATTGACGTAGTTTATACAATAAAATATAAACAGCAGGAATGGGAAAAAATACGATATGTCAAATACTTAAATCAGCATTATTCTATATCCAATCTTTATGTTCTTTTATAATCTTGAGATAAAATGATTGAATTAAATTATTTCCTGACACAGCATTCCCTCCAAACTGTTCAAGGCGCCAATCAATGGATCCGGGTGCTGGAGGAATATGACCGCTCGAGAAAGGATGAAGTCTTCAATCAATCCATGATATCCTGCATCATTGCTTCATGGACAATTAGGAAAAACTGCATTCGTTTTATGGTAATTAGTGTAATACATGGATTAAAATCAATGATCCTTAAATATATTAAATTTTGTTTAGATTTTTTCATTGCTTATGCTTTCAACATTAAATGAAGTGATTCAGAGGCTTCATTTGATTTTGAACATTTATTTGTGTTTTTCGCTATCAAAAATTACTTTCAAGCTAAAAGGAACCCCACTATATATATATATCAGACGTTTGCGAATTTTTTTCGTTCGTTTGTCGTTCGCCAAAAATCGTTCGTCGTTCATCGTTAATTTGAAATTGAATCGTTTGTCGTTCTTCGTTCGTTTGTCGTTCGCCATTCTGAGAAAATTGACGTTTTTTAGAAATAAATTTCTGAAAAAAGTGATGTTTTTTTAGAAAGGAAATTTGTCCCAGAATATCCTTGTTCTTATTGAGAAGAACTCGGTGACTCCACACCATGGATCCTTGGTTACGTCATTTAAATGGATTCAAACAATGAGATTGAATTCTCTAAAATCAAAATAGACTAAAATCATATTTTTTAAAGATAAAAAAGAGTTTTTATTGTTAATTATTTTACTTCATTGTATTATGACAAATGCTTCAAAGAAGCTTCATGAGCGAAAAATAAAATTTGTTTTTGCAATTTCCAAAATTTTGACATTTTATATTTTTATGTAACTGCTTTTAAAGCCATTTCCTTTTTCCCGCAGGTTGTGATCACGCCTACTGCAAAATTTGCATGAAGACCTATTTCGAAACAAAGATCCTTGAGGGCACGGAGTCCGGCTTGTCTGTCCATCCGAGGATGCGCCGTGGAGGCCGTTCCTACACAAGTCAAAGAGCTCATATCTGAGGAGCTGTACTCGGACTTTGAGAAGGGCATGATCGAGATGTCTCTTCGGGATATGAGTGACGTGGTTCGGTGCCCCTTGGCCCATTGCCGCGTGCCCCCATCATTGATTTGGGGAGCAACTCTGGGGAGTGTCCTGCCTGCGGCTTTGCTTTTTGTAGCAACTGCTCTGCATCATATCATGGACTTAATCCCTGCAAGTATGACGCCAATGCCAACAATATAATTGCTTCCTATAAGAGTGGACATTAATAATATAGAGTTTTGATTTTCTCTTTACAATCATATTTGCTAAAATTATTATTAATTATAAGCATGACGCCTTCACACTACCCGCGGATGCTACCCAGCGCTGCCGGGATCTTTCAGGAATGCCCACCTTCATCCAAGTTTTTCCATTGCACCTCAAACTTATGCATTGAAAAGTTAATTCATATATACTAAGTGTTTTGATTTTTTACTACTTCAATTTTTCTCACGGGCACAACCAAACACATTTCAAAATATGTCTTGGCAACCCAAAATCCTTCAAATAAAATTTGTCCAAATTGAAGGCGCCATTAACAAGAAATTGTAGAAAACGTTTTTTTATGTTAAACAAAGCACACTTATATGTCCGATTTTAATTAGTATAACTTTTTTCACTCACAAAAACCCACTCAAAAATATCCCCTATGGATCAAAATTGGTCCAAATCTTAATTGTCATTATGAAGAGATCGTAAAAAAAACGTTTTTCCGGCATAAAAAACATATGGAAGCCGTCCAAAAATAGTCCAAAACACGCCTAAACTCATCAAAGTCATCCACAGGAATTAGGCTTACCATCTTAAAAAACGTTTTGACGGACAAAATGAACATGGCGATATTTAATTTCCCGGTACCTTCTTCATCCATCACCAGTAAAACACTCCCTGAGATCTCAAAATGATTCAATTTGATCAAGATTCAATAAATATTTTGAGGACTAATAGAAACGAATGAAAGAAGTATTTATTTTATTAGTATAAATTAATAATAAACTCACTTTCTTATTGTCACAAATGTATAGCTACGCTATCAATAAAATATTAAAACATTCACCCGTGACAAATATATATTATCTTGAGCATTCCTTGGCCTTTTATGAATATATATTTAATAGAGATGCACCGAAATGGAAATTTGTGGCCGAAACCGAAAAATAATTAATTGCTTTGGCCGAATGCCGAAACCGAAACCGAAAATAACAGTTCAATTTAAAGTCACGGAAACACTAGGCATTTAAAACAATAACAACCGATCAGAAACATTGTAGGTGCAGATCTGATGACACGCTGTCATTACAAAAAGCGACCAGCAGGTGTCCTTCTCCCATACTGAGACAGCAGTAACCTACTAGCCCTTGCAACATTATAACATTCTTTCTTGATTTCTCATCAAAACACTATTTTTAAATATCGCTTAAGTCTACTGATTACAATAAATGTTTAGACAAGTTTTTCAAAGAAAAAATGTTATTTGAAAGCTTCAAAAATGTTGGATAACTGATACGAGTTTCATTTATACCCTTCATACATTCTGTTTTTTTCCCCCATTCATTTCATACTTTTAATTTTTAACAAAAGCATAAAACATCACCCTTTCTACCCGTTTCATCTCCCCGTCTTTTTATTATTATTATTATTTTTAAATGGCTTCATGTACAATAACTGGGTTTTTTTCATTAACTGTATAAAGTCCCTGTCTGTAAAATGATTTTTAAACAACAGTACTTACGAGATAAACAACAACTCACAGCCCGTAAAAAGCTACAAGGAGGCAACATTTTTCATTTTAATACTATTTATTATGTTTCTGTTTTACCGCGTCACGTAGTAACTGCACTGCTTGAGTCATTTTGCGTCACCATTTTTCGGCCTCTGATCCGGCCACTCAATTGGCTTTCGGCCGAAAGCCGAATGTGTCTTTTTTGCGTTTTCGCCGAATTTTCGGTGGCCGAATTTTCGGTGCACCCTAATATTTAACTAGAAATCAAAGACAGTTTGAGATCAAGTTCTTGGTTCTTCAAACTCTCGTATTCGACTGACTAACACGAACAAAGAGAAAATAGGTTAGATGGTGCGCTATACCATAGAGATAAAAAGATATAGAGAGCTTATTCCCTTCATCTGTACTTTTGTGTCCAAAATAAACTAAGTAATTTGACCTACGTCATCGTAAGCTGATCATAGAGATATAATCTATCTCTATGACCAGCTTACGATGACGTAGGTCAAATTACTTAGTTTATTTTGGACACATAGAATACAGCTGAACGTGTTTCTATGCTATTGAAGGGAATCCAATCTCTATATCTTTATATCTCTATGCGCTATACTTAATATGTGGTCCACCGGACTCGCCACAATATCTTAAAAATCTCTCAGAGAAGGCAAATGATCAAGTTTAATATATTTAAAATATGTGACATCCCCAAATTTCGGCCATTTAGGGCTTTTAAATCCTTTAAGATTACTGGGAGATTCGTCAAAATGCTACAGTGTAAAAATTACAAAGATCAAAGGAAGTTTCAATGAATCATTTTCTGGTTTTAATGTTTGGTCTTCTATTCAGGTCGTTTTTCTTTCTTCCCACCTTTTTGCAGGGTTCCATTTGCGAAACAAAGGGAAGTCCTGGAAGCCTATCAGGGCTCTGATGAAATGGGTCGAGCTAAAATGGAAAAGATCTACGGGAAGAAGTTCTTGCTAGATGCCGAGAACGCTATTTTGTCACATGACTTGATCAAATCCACCTCCGTCAACTGTCCTCATTGCTCTGCTGCCATACAAAAATCCGAGGGCTGCAATAAAATGTCCTGTACAAAGTAAGTTATAGTAATTAGTTGGCCTAGCCACTTTTGAGGGTTAAAAAAGCAATATTAAATCCGCCAAAACTGCGTTTTTGATGAAAATACTTTAAGATCTATTTTAGGTATTTTAATACCTAAAATAATATATATTCATTACTTACATTGGAAATTAAAACATAATTAAACCCATCAACACCAACTTATGTCCCTAGTTTATCAAGAAAACGTTTTATCCAGTTTTTTTGTCTTTATAGATTGTTATATATTTTATTTTACAGTTTTAAATGACTTTTTGTGCTTATAAACGGTTTCAGTATGAATATATTTTAGAGTAGCCCATATTTCCTAACTGAACAATTAAATAATAGTTTCAAATAAACTAAATCAGCTTATAAGTTCATTTTAGGAGGATTGTAACTGCATGTAAAACATATTCATTAATTCAAAAAGACAGTATAAAGTCTAAAAAATATTAACAATCTGTTTAAAATAAAATTAAATCTTGTCATATGTCAACCATTGAGTTATCTTACTATATGTATGATTAAAATG
Organism: Caligus rogercresseyi; assembly: GCA_013387185.1. NCBI lineage: Eukaryota > Metazoa > Arthropoda > Copepoda > Siphonostomatoida > Caligidae > Caligus > Caligus rogercresseyi. Next base: position 20,045,145 of record CP045899.1, on the reverse strand, counting down.
ACTTGCTCCCCCATATTTTAATCTTTATAGGCTAAAAATATATGTTGTCTATAGATTACACTATGTAATAGGATTTAATAAAACTGATTTGAAATGCATTGACATACTAGAAAAATAAATACTACTGAAATTTGTGGTTATTCTTACTTTGCACTAAGATAACTGTGCCTGAACCATTAGAAATGATGAAAATCCTGATTTTCAAAAAAAGGACATAAGTCCAAACCTTTTTTCGGACGATATTTTGAGTGGCATTTTTGGAATCTAAGTAAAAAATGGGACTCAAATTAGGAATTTCAGCCCAGGGGCAAAAAAAGACCTTAATTTTGTTACATAGTGTTATTATTATTAATGCTCCAAATAATATTCCTCTCAAAATATCCAATTGAATGCAATACATAAATAAATAAAAATTAAAGCAATTAAGCATTCGGCTTTTGTAATTTTTAATAGGACTTTCGAGGACAAGAAAAATCATAATTTGATTGGCTTTCCTTTTTATTTATGACTTAATATTTAATAATTTGTTAAAAGAATTGTTATTTTATCAAATTAATGTATTTATTATTTCTCGTAGGTGTTCAACTCCCTTCTGTTACCTCTGTGGCGAAAAACTGAGTGCCTCAAATCCTTATAGACACTTCTCCGACGTTCGAAGCGCCTGTGCTAATCAACTCTTTGATTTTGATGAGAGAGATATTGGGCATGAAGAAGACTGGTTCCTCTATGATGAGGATGATGACTAAAAGTCCATCATCCCCTCCTTTTTGATTTCTGATTTCTTATTGGGGATTTCAAATGTGAAGGTTGAAGTCATTTTTAAAAGACCTGTCACAAAAAAGAAAGACTTATCATCACTCTATTGGTGATGGAATGAAAAAGAGGAAAAACAAATTTAGGGACAGTGATCATCTACAATTAAAATTATACCTACACTCGTAGAAGTGATGAGTCCTCGTTTTTAAGCTCTGTGCCAATGAATACTAAAACAATTTTAGTATTTAGTGTTTTAATATTCATTGTCTGTGCATATTCATCTATTATATAAGGATCATATAAATTAAGAAAAGGTAGTAAATAAGTGTGATGTTATATATATAATAACATATATATATATTATGTATAAATGTATGTATATACATAAATATATATATATATATTTATATATATTAGGGATATTATAGAAACCTAATATTGAGATACAAATTTTATCCCCCCGCGAAGTTGCGTCATAGATCGTAGTAAAATTATGATCTCATGAAAACCGAATGCCAACGTCATGGATATATATTATCAACCATGGAGTCAAGAAAAAACTCCTTACATTTAAATAAAGAAAGAATATACAATTTAACTTTATGTTTTAATTTACTGTATGAAAATTATGATGTGAAAATAAACGTATATAAAAAATAACTTAAAAACATCAACATGAGTATCTTCTTATTATTTTCCTTCTTAGAACTATAAAGAACCCTAGTAGCAGCTAGCTGCGTCAGAACTTATGTTCATTTATTGGCACAAATATTATTTGACAAAAAATGTGTAAAAAATGACAAACTCAAAAATGGATCATATCTAATTTTTGTACAAATATTTTTTTCAAAATAAGCAATAACAAAAAAGTTTTGCTCCATAACGAAACTTTTGAACGCAATTTGGGGGAGGGTCTAACCAGAATCCATTTTTTCTACAATCATTTAGTTTCTTATGACGCAACTTTTGCGGGGGGATAAAGTTTGATATCTCTATTTTAGGTTTCTTGGACTTTATCAGATTAATGGTCTATTGAAATAGTGACGCGATAGTTTCCTGCCATTCATAATTATAATAGTTGTTATTTGATATAACATCAGGATTCAAACAGGGCATCTAAGACTATTCCAACTTTGTGTCTCAAAAATAATATTAATATATTTCCTCCAAATACTATCATACCTCATTGTAAAAATCATTTATCTACTTCAATGAGCTAGTTATATATGTTTTTATCTTGTACTTAATTGTGCCTTCAGTGGGTGTTATGTATTTATATATTTTTTTTATTCTCATTTATTCATTTTAACAAATAAAAAAATTATATTTAAAATTCCTTTCAGTAGTTATAAATTACTTTTATTTTCAATTATTAAATGTGTAAAAAGGGTGTCCAGACGAAATGGATCAGAAAAATAAGGACCACCTCATCAGCAACTAAGGAGGCCTTAAAATCAGGAAACGACCGGGACACTTTTTTTTCGCCGGGACCCGGGCCAGGAATTAAATTTTTCAATCCGGGCCAGGCCAAAACCGGGACGGGACTTCAGTATATATTCGTTCCTTCGTCATTCTGAAAGTGACGACGTTTTTTTAGAAAAAAAATTTGCTAAAATTTAAAAAACATTTTCTTAAAAAGTGATGACGTTTTTTAAGAAAACCTTCTCCTAAAAGTGATTCTAAAAAACGTCATCACTTATAGAATGATGAATGAACGAAAATATTAAAGTCCCGGCCGGTGATTTTTAGACATCGGGCCAGGACGTTCAAAAAACAGCCGAGACCCGGGCTGGGTGCCCTGTCGTTTCCTGCTTAAAATATATATTGAATATAAAAAAGATGCAAAAGAATGTATACTTTTATTATTAGGGTCAATCTGTTTTTTACCATTTTGAAATTTGAGAAGTCCCTATAATTTTATCATAGTATCCTTTTGGAAAAACTTATTCTTTCTTTATGATGATGCACCATATGAAATGACAAATCGTTGGAAATTTTTTTCTGATTGAGTGTGTCATTTCCTTAAAAAAAATATTATTTACCATTTTCAAATGTATTTCATGAGGAAAATAAAGTTATTTTCATATAAGACTATTTTTACTCAACATTACCTACAATACAAGTTTTTTTTCTTCATTTTGAACATGATATTTTTTTCATGAACTATTCCTTTATGCAAGTCTAAATGAGTTCTTCGGTTAGATCTAAAGCAATTCATGTTTTAGTTAAATCTAATAAATATAAGTATGTCGAAGTCAACACTGGTAGCGCTGAATATAGAGGTACCTATTTGTTACTTGTTCAACTGAGCTAATACCATAGATATATAAAGACATAGAGGGCTTATGGATTCTTGTGAGAGATACGTCGTATGCCCAATCAAACCTCTCTATGATGAACTCTTACGATGACGTGGATCAAATTACTTTGTTTATATGGCGACAGCTGAACGACGATGTTTCTTTGCTATTGAGGGAATAGCTCTCTATATCTCTATGGCTAATACCCATAGAGATATAAAGATATAAGCTTATTGGATTCTTCAGAGAAATACGTCATATGCCCAATATAAACAAATCTTCTATCTCTATTATCAGCTTACGATGACGTAGTATAAATTATTTTGTTGATATTGGACACAGAAATACAGCTGAACGATGTTTCTTTGCTATACGCTATCTTTATATCTCTATCGTTAATACCTTGTTTGTTGCAAAATAAATAAGTAAACATGAGGGTTATGGGATGGGAGCAATGAATACTTAAACAATCAGGAAAGGTAAAGTCGCGCAACCTTTCAAAACACAAATACAAAGCGGGATGGACTAATTTATTTATTGCTGCGTGAATGAAGTAGTGGAAGTGTCAGAGAGAAGGGAAGTGTGTAGAGGAATTGTTTTAGAACTACCTATTTATCTTCAAACTAGACGACAATGGGGTAGGTTTGTGTTGCTCCGGGTTGCAAGAGTGGCTACAAAGCAAAGGACAATGGGGGAAAAAGAACATAGTTTCATATGTTCCCCAAGGATGAGTCCCTACGCCCACTCTGGACAAAGGCTGTTCCGCGAAAAAATTAGATACCTTCAAGACATTCTGCGTTGTGTGACGTACCATTTCAGGCCCACCGATTATAAGCCAGAGTCTACTGACTCTAATCCATCACGTTCAGAACAGATCTGGAAAAACTCTTTGTCTTAAGATATTAAAAAAGATGCCGTCCCTTCCAATTTTCCAAATCTTCCTCCCTACTATTCAAAAAGCCTCCTCCAAAGCGTTCCTCCACCTCACCTCCTCCTCACGACCTTAATGAAAACGAGCGGATTAAAAAAAGGCTTTTGAAGAGGCCACTCATTTTTAACACTCGAAGAGCTTCAAATTAAAATGGATATGACTTGCCTTCCGAGCGGCGTTCAAGAACATTATGATGAAAAAGATAAAAGAGCTATGGTTCTTCAGATGACTTTAGTCATGGAGGACCGTCAATAGACTTCAGTCTAAAGATTAATGAAGAATGTCAATCCATATACGGTAAGCCAAACTTCATTCCTTAACCTTCGTGTTTTATATATTGTTTTTCACATATCAAAATTTTGACTATTCCTCCGTATTTTTATTGATAATGATTCATACCAAGGTCTGTATAATAAGGTCTGGGCAATACAAAAAAAAACATATAGCAGTTTGACTATTCAATGACGTCACTGGAGAACGAATCTATCTATCCATTTATATATCTATCAATCTCTCTATCAATCTATAAATATATATATTGGTTTTAGGAATATTTATATATAAAACTTATGCACAAAGAAAATTTGCTAAAACATTTTTTTGTTGGGAATTATTGATAGTAGGAATTTTTCCTTAACGACACTTTTGTATAAAATGCATTTTTAAAGGAAACTACTAACTTTTGGGCCCAGCTTATCAGTCAAAATAGCTTTATTGAGCATTAATGAGCACATTTGTTTAGTTCTATTTTATAAACTGAGCCCATTTTGAGTACTTTTTTGTTCATATATAAAGGAGTATATTCGTATATAGTGGACCCATAAGGGTACCTAAAAACAATAAGCCACGGTAAGGTAAGGTAGGTTTCGTCATGAATAAAAATAACAATAACATAATAGATAATAATAAGCAGAGCTTTGTTATGTTAATGCGGAGGCCTCCTTCCGACGAAGAATTCTCTATTACAGACTTCTCGGATCATCTTTGCTGGACGACATTTCTCTCCGGTCTTTCACCTGGAGAACCTCCCCTGGCTACAATAGATCCTTGATGCACTCTGGATCCCTACAGGTCTCCGGATTCCTACCGTTCTGGATCCCCAAGGCACTATCGGGATACATACAGTTCTTCGTATGTTAGGGCACTTACTCCACGACTGATAGCCACAAGAGTCCTATCAGAAGGAAGTGGGTCTTAAATACACCCGATGTAGTGAGTTCATGGAAAAGGGCTGCACTTTGAATGTGAACGGAGTTCATTGGACCTCAAATAAAATTTGCATCCTATATTTTATTACACACTATTTTTTAAAGTTTTGTTGGTTATCTTTATTTGTATACTCTCGTTGTATCCTTGTCTCCCAATAACTAAATACACTAAGTTAATTTGATCTCCACATTGCTTCTTTTTTCTATTTGAGATCCATGGTCAACTAAAATCCATACCCGAGACTTCTTCACAGGGTTGTTGATTTTTTTGATTTAAATCGGATTTTTTTGATTTAAATCAGATTTTTTTGATTTTAATTGTTAACCATATTTTTAACCAAAAATCTTTTTTTTAATGTGTATATTTTGTCCATACTTTAAATTGTAACTTTTTAAAGCATGCCCAATATAGATATAGGCCTACCTATTACTCAGGGGACTTTAAATGCTGTCTTTGATTAAATTCTAGTTGCCTTACTTAATGATTTCATTTTAATAAAGAATGCAAAGGAGTAAACAATAAAATTACAGAACTTCAAAGGCCTTGTCAAGAGTCATACTCGCTAATCACGTGACAGTTCGAAATCCAAGCGAGGATCGAAGACTCATGACAATTTTCTACCTTAAATAAATACTGGGTGGAGCTGCCAACGGCTGATCAAAGATGACTACAAAATAGGCCACTCTCGAATCTAGGACGCGCCAGGTACGCTTGGAAATGGAGGAGCAAGACAATCGGACAATTGATAACTCGTTCATGTAATGGTCAAATTTAATTGAGTTTACTTTTTCATTCATATTGTACAAGCAGAATAGAAGCAAATTGTTAAATATGTTCATCAAATCTTAAGCTAATTAGAATATTTAGAAGAGCAAGAAGACTGAAAATTCATAACTCGTTCCTGTAATTGTCAAATTGAACTGCGTTAACTTTTCCATTTACATTGTACAAGTAATAAACAATTTATTTGATAAAACATGACTTGATTTTAATCATTTATTATAAAATGTCTTTAGAAAAAAACTTAATTTAGATCGCAATTCAAATTGCTTGATTTAAATCAAATAATCCTAACTCAAAGCTTAATATGATATATTATATGATATAGGCCTATAGTTTGAGGCTATAGATATAATGAAAAAGGCCACTGCTCTACTATTAAGAAGACAGTCATGAAATGTTTTGTTTCTGTCATTGAGAATTAGAAGCATAAAATTAAATATCAATTTAATTTATTGAAAAAAACATGAATTGATTTAAATCAATGATTTTAATTGGAAATCCACTTGATTTAAATCGCGATTTAAATCAATGATTTAAATCGGCCTGATTTAAATCAAACAACCCTGCTTCTTCATACACACAAATACAGAGGATAGACAAATGATTATAACTTATATAATTTTTTCATTCCGATTCATGTTCATGATATGGGAGACAATGAGAAAGAGCATCTTTGGCCTATTAAAGAAGTTAATGACGATAAAAGATAAAGACAATTTTTTGGGCTTAAATACTGTTCTCTTAAAAAATATCATCATAAATGGTGATGAACTTCTGGGCCAAGGACTTGTGGCCCCCCTAGAGCTCCGACGCCAACCCTTTGGACTACGCCTTCTGGCCGCACATTGAGTCCAAGGCCTGTAAGCTTCGCCACCCGAACATCGACGCCCTGAAAGCCGCCGTCAACCAGGAGTGGGCCGGCATGTACGAGGACCTCGTGTCAAGGTCTGCCAGGCTTTCAGGAAGCGCCTCATGACCATCGTGGCCGCCAACGGCGGGCACATCAAATAAAAAGATTTAAAATATACCTATGTTCTTTCATATTGTAAAATTGGTTTTCAAGTAATTCTTCTTGCTGATGTACTAGATTTCAGTAAAGTTTGACTTGTTAAGTGTAAAAGTTTCACTTGTACACCTGGTATAATTCATGTACTCAGTTTAATGAATGTAATTATAAGTAAAGTATAATGTTTATTAAAAATTTTTTGTATTATGTACAAATTGTAGATGTGTCTAAATGTATGTATTAATATATTTAAAAAATGCAAATTTCTTGCGAAATTAACTAAATAATTGATCTTGTTGGATCTATCATAATCGTCCATTTGTTGTTTTAATTTATCATTTATATATATGGGAATCCAGAGTACTGTAGGGATCCGGAGTGCATCAAGGATCTATTGTAGCCAGGGGAGGTTCTCCAGGTGAAAGACCGGAGAGAAATGTCGTCCAGCAAAGATGATCCGAGAAGTCCGTAATTGAGAATCCTTCGTCGGAAGGAGGCCTCCTTGAAGGTCTGTATAGTAAAGTCTGGGCAATATAAAAACAAACATGTAATCTAAAAAGTGTTACTAATGAATGACGTCACAGGAGAGCGAAAGTAATTTTTTTATAAGCGATATATATGTATTTATTTTGATCTTTAACGATATTAAACATAAGTAATCACTATCATAATATATAAAAATTAAACATATAATTAACTAAATGAAATAATATTAATACATGAACTGCCCGCTTTGTTTCAATTTTCTTAATTTGGAAGAGGCACAGTCAAGTTGTAATTTTTTATTTAAACAAGAAATTCGGATAAATGTTCTTAATTTTGAAAAACACAATAGCATATCAGGGGGACAGTCAGGGTGGGCTTTTTGAAGAATAGAAAATAATCTTTCAATGGGATTAGTTCCACGATCGATTTCTTCACCATGAAATAAGTTGAATTTTATTTCTAAATTTTTGATAATTTCAAAAAAATTGTTCGATGGGATAGTGAGCCCACCTTTGGATAAATGATGGATCCAAGACGATGCTTCAGTGGTAGGAGGCGTCATCCATGATTTTGATCCAAGTTCTGGATATTTATCCTTGAACTTAAAGGCGATCCAACCTGCTACGTACGCCAGACCTTGTTTACTGGGTTCATCTAATAGACTAGAAACTTCAACTGATTCTGAAATATTTGAATCTTCAAGAGTTTCAGAAGCCCTCTCAGAATCAATTGAAGCTTCCTAATCAAATGTATCAATGTCAAGGCTGTTTTCGCGTTGGAACGTAGACTCGGAGTCTTCCAACTGATGATCCATATGGCTAACAAATTTTTGCGTGAGGAAGCCAGCAGAAGAACAGTCAAAATCCTCTTCTAGTTGTACTGGCGGTTTTTTCACAAGGACATCATTGTTTTTTCCGATAAGAAGGATCCGAAACCTTTGAATAAATTCAGATGGAGACGGATGATAGTTGTCTCCACCTAAAGCACGTATTCTTGAAAAAAAATTCTCAAGATGGTCCTGATTTAGCCGAGAAGTCATAATATAGTTGATTCCTAGCTTTTTCATGTCCTCATGTAGAGCAAATGTAGACTCAATAGATTTGAGAACTCCTTTTTGCCAAGGGAGAAGCCTTGTTACTCCCTTAATTTTCATTTCTTGGATCATTTTTTTCATTTTATTAAGGGCCTGTTCTTGGTCGTGAAAATGACGCCCAAAGCCACACTTCAAAAGATTCTTGTCATTTACGATATGGCCGTTCATACAATCAAACCAATCATTTATTGTAAGAACTGCGTCCGCTTGTATATTTTTTTGACGTCCGTGTATGAATGTCAAAGCGGAAGCCGAAGTTCTTGACAATAGTTGGCAAGCCATCCTCACTCTCTGTCTCCCGGTTCCGGATACGTTTAAATGGTCAGAAGTCAATTTATGATGTATCTTCAACTCCTTGCCATCATTTTCTATAATTTCCATGAAATCTTTTTTCCCCAGGGAGCTAAATTGACCATCAGGGCCCATTATTTCGAACCCTTTGTCAAGGAGATGATTACGGATAAGTTTAATCATATGAGGAGCATCTGCAAAGAGGTGGACATCCCGAGACTCATCCGCCGGATTTGTGAAAGATGTTTTGTCAGAGGAGAGAAATTGAAGCTCTTTCATGAGAGTAGCATTGCCCAAGTCAAAGGACACCCCGCAAACTCTTATTCCAGCCTCTTCAAGTTTTTGAATAATCAAAAGAAGAAGATGCTTATTCATGGGCGTGTCAAAGTCATAAAAAATAGGCTGTTTCCAATTTTTTATTAGCCCACGGGCCATGACGACCAGACATTTAGTGCAGGGCCCAACCACTCTCTTGAGTCTCTTTTCATATTCATACTTCTTTTTGATGTAAATCTCATCAAAGCAAACCACGGCCACATTTTCAGAACTCGATGGGGCAGAGTTACTCATTTCTGATAAAATCCTCAGACAGTCCAGCTGCAATCCGGGCGTGACGCTAAAATCTTGAAGCCATCGTTCCTGTGTACGTCTACTGGGCAGTGGTAGGATGTTTTTCGATCGTAGATACTCAAATGCCCGATTGCTGATGGATCTATAAGTACAATTCAAATTGCATTAGTAAAAAAATAAATGTTTATATATATATATATATATATATATATATATATATATATATATATATATATATATATATATATTAGGTATGTTAAAACGAAGTTGCTGCCACCTGGTGTTTTCTCCGAAGTAAAAAATTAAATTTCCGTTTGGCTGTTGAAGATTTCTCGACGATTCATTGCTTTTTTTCTTAAAAAAATAAAATTATTCTATTCTTTATTATTGTCTACGCCAATTTTTATACCTTGACATAAAATTTAATCTTCTTACTATCCTTTGCAATTAATTTTAACTCTTTAGCACCCGTTTTTCGTAGTTAACAAACCTTTTGAAAATAATTATGCAAAAATCAAAAATGAGTTCATCACACAATTTCTTTATTATGACTCGGTTGTTTATAAGTGTTCACTCAAATTTAATCTTTTGACTAATGTTTGCAATTAATTTTAACTCTTTAGCACCCGTTTTTCAAAGTAAACTAGCCTTTAGAAAAATTATATACAAAAATCAAAAATGACGTCCTCACCCTATTTCTTTACAACTATTCGGTTGTTTATGAGTGTCCACTCAAATTTCATACCTGGCCATAAAATTTAATCTTTTTACTTCCCTTTGCAATTAATTAAATTAATTAATTAACTCTTTAGCACTCGTTTTTCATAGTGAACTAGCCTTTTCAAAATTTATATGGAAAAAATCAGAAATGACGTCATCACATAATTACTTTGCTATTATTCTGTTGCGTGACAAGAATTTAAAAAGGAGGGTTTAATAATTTAATTGAGATAATGTATGGTTTATTAAGTCTACGCTAGCAGGAAGAAGAATCAGTTGACTTATAAATATGCTTCGCTTATAGAGAAAAGGAGGAATTTTTGTTAGACGAAATAAGACGATTACGTCCAATCCGTCTAACAAATATCCGTTATTATCCTCGAAAGCGTTTCCATCGACCATTTCTCAACAGTTTGATCAAAAATAAGGTAAGAAATATTTTTTTTCTTTTGTTTTATAATCTATTGTATATATAACATATATAACTAATATATATATATATTATATATATAATCTATATATATATATATATATAATATATATATATATATATGGGTGTATAATTTACCTTAGGACAAGAGCAGTTGTAACATCCTCCTTTTCATAAGATTTGCAGTGCATAGAGGATGGGTTGATGAGTTTCTTCACTTTACAAGCACTGTGTCTTTTACTTAACGAATCTTTGATCATCGTGTTACTGGACCGTTTAGACTTCAACTTACGGATTTCCTTTTTAGCTGCCCTGGAATAATCAATGGTTTTATTTTATTATCTAATATATAAAACGTTAATATGTGAATATACCTTAAATCTTGCCGAATTTCCTTAAAAGAATGCAATAAATTTTTATGATCCGATTGGAGTCGATTAAACTTCTGTTTCCAAAAGAGGTAACTTTGAAGAGACAAAGTTAATTCTTCAGAGCCGGAAACAGGGTCAGGCTCTTGGGGCTCAGAAGAAGAGCAGTTTTCTGGCTGCTGACTTCCTTCTTCCAAAATTTCTCGAAGAAGAACTTTACTCTTTTGATTTTGAATCCTCTCCCTTCTAGCTTTTTTTGAGGGAGTGTCTTCATCAGCCCCAAAGCAAGAAATATTTATGGAAGGATAAGATCCGTTTTTTAGCCTCTTGACTGTTGGGCGGCCAAGTAGTTCATTTTTTAGATCTCGCTCATATGCCTCAGGTGGAAAATGACACTGACACACTCTAGATGTATCCGGATTGAAAGTATCGTCTCTCTTGCATCTTCTGACCCATTCTTTTCGTTCAATAACATTTAGAGGGAAGCGATGGTACGAGACTCCATCAGGACTGGTGCATGTTGCAACAGCACAGCACTTCCTAATTTTCTTAGGCCCCTAATCATAAACACAAATAATAACATATATGTAAGAATACAAAATTAAATCACAAATAAACCTTACCATATTGATGGATAATACTAATTTTAAATCTGGAGTCAGTGGGAGTGCCTTCAGCATTGTAATTGACGTTTCAAAATATAATGACTGTGATGAATGTAATTCAGAAATATGAATGAATAGATGAAAGCTACTCTGTTATTATTTATTATGCTATTGTTATTTTTATTCATCACGAAACACTGCATACCTTACCGTGCTTATTGTATTTTTAGGTACCCTTTGGGTCCATATATACGAATATACTCCTTTATATATGAACGAAATGTACTCAAAATGGGCTCAGTTCATAAAATAAAGACCTAAACCAAATCGCGTATATTTAATGCTCAATAAGCTATTTTGACTGATAAGCTGGGGCCCAAAGTCAGTAGTTTCCTTTAAAATGCATTTTATACAAAAGTGTCGTTAAGAGGAAAAATTCTACTATCAATAATTCCAACAATAAAAAATGCTTTAGCAGATTTTCTTTGTGCATAAGTTTTATATATAAATATTCCTAAACCCAATATATATTTATAGATTGATAGAGAGATCGATAGATATATAAATGGATGATTATGGTTCTCCAGTGACGTCATGAATAGTTATACTGCTAGGATTACATGTTTGTTTTGTATTGCCCAGACCTATTATACAGACCTTGATTCATAC
>CP045899.1:20010454-20026537 GCA_013387185.1 Caligus rogercresseyi | reverse complement strand
CTAATAAATACATGGTAAACAAGTTGCTTTTGATGTTTTTTAAATGTTTATCCCATATTATAAACTCAGTACACGTAAACGGATTCTTAATTGACTTGTGAATAAAATTGCAAGTCACACATCCAAAGGCTAGGCGACCAGGGCTGAGACCCATTTATTATTGTTTTTTTGTTTGCTACAACAAGGCCAGACTCCTTAGAGACTTTTATATTATCCTGTAGTATTGAAAGCAGCCCAAAAATCGGATATTTGGTTCGAAACTCGATACATCCATACTTTTCTCAATTCTATCTACCTCAAAAAAATACACGTATTAATACCCTTCAAAGCCATTTCCACTCTTCTTCGCCTGATGCTCCTACTAAGAGATTAGTTGATTGCTTCACTAGGAATACTAGACAACCTGGAGGAGAGAGTTCAATCACAACAAATGGTTGTTAATTGATCAAAACCATTGTAAAAAATGTCAAATCGGATGATAACATATTACCTTATTCGCCCTCAGATACTACTAAGGACAGTCAATAATAATAATAATAACTTGTCAATTTCTCTCTTTCTTTTCTTTTAACCAAATGCCTTGCATATTCAACAACTTCCTAAAGTGAAAAAAGGAGGTCAAGTCCCAGAGAGTCCATTATTATTATTATTATTGATTGGATTGGTTGCAGTTAAGGGTCCAAGAATTCAGGGTTTCCCCATAATTCTAAGACTTGAGTGACCCATATAATATGCACGCCACAAATTATGATGCAAGTCACTTTATGTAGCTTGTATCTTAAGCTTTACTTAAAAATGAGTTTTTACGGGCATAAAAGTATTCATTATTGCAACTTATTTTTTATTCAAAAGATAGTTTATTGGCACAAGCATCTATATATGATATATATGATTTGTCTTCACAAAAGTTATCGTTCTGTTCATCGCATTTTAAATTGATCGTTCGTCGTTCATCGTGTTTGTAGTTTGTCATTTTTGAAAAAAATCGACGACGTTTTTTTTTGCCATTCTGTAATAAGTGATGACTTTTTTTTTAGAAAGGAAAATTTTCCCCGGAAAATGAAAAAGCTTGTCTTTTTTTCGCACCAAAAAACGAACGACGGAACAATGAGGAATTCCTTTTCGTCTTCGTCAAAAACTTTGTCGTTTATCGTTCTGAAATATCTTTGTTATTATTTTTCTTTTAATGACTTTATTTATTAAAAGAAGTTGCATACATAAGGGTTTTATAATTAAACATTTTGGTTAAAATTCGCTAAAAATTTACCTTGCAAAAAAAGAAGCATAAATTAACAATATTTTGGAAATTTATCAAAGCTTTATAATAGTCTTTGAATAATTTTACTCAGCACATTGGGGAAGAATCTCCACGATGACCATAACCAGGGTTGTAATGCCCATATGTATGAGAAATCGAATTACAGCTTTTAAAAAAAATCATTTCCATTCCCTTCCAACGTAAGATCTATAGAACTTGAATAACGTTCAATTTTGACCTATCTATTGTTTCTTATAAAAGGGTTGTCTTTGTTTAAAGCATTGAGGAATGTTGGGGCTTTTTATGATAGTGTAAATCATTTAGAATTTAGATGTTGGACAAAAAATAAGCATAAGCTTTAAAACAAAGATGTCCTTTTAAGGTAATATTTACAACACAAGTGAAAAGAATCTTTGAGAACCGTGCATGCAAAATGAATGGTTTAAAATGAAAAAGATAATTCATCTAAATGTGAGCATACCCTAACACTATGGTTTATATAATCAAATTGCTAGCAGAAAAGGAGCTACGTGACGTACATACACTCATGGCATCCTCAGATATTTGTCGTTATTTTGTCAAGATGTGTCCAAAGTTTAGAGCAACCCATAGTAGTCATTGCAACTGGAACGTATGAAGATCGTTCCATTTATCTCATATAACATCAGAACAACATTATCTTAGCTTCTATCAATAGATCAATAGATGGATGTTTAACGAAGTGTTATCATATTTATTAAGATCGCGGCTTTACCTTTATAATGTCTTAGCTTTTATAATTTGTATACTCTAATGGCCGTGTTCCCAAGTGTGGGGCGCGACCCCGAGGGGGGCGCAAGCAATTGCCGGGGGTTCACTGGAAAACGAATGAATGAAAATATAATGCCGTTGACTAAATACACTGCTAGAAAAATGGACAAAAAAACAAAAAAAGATTGAGTATTGTATTAATTACAATGTGTGAAATAAACTGCAATTTTTCCTTTAAAAGGAGCTTGTTCTATATATCTACCCCTCGTCCATGGCATCTAAAGCTTGAGCCTCCCTCCTATAAGGAAGAGGCCATGATGCCTGCAATAAACTGGTTACAGAACTAAATCTGCCACGAATTGTTTAGGACGGATAAGACTCTCTTTCCTGGTATTCATGACTGTTTTAAATTCACAGCTCAATTCCAAATTCAACCAGATGTTTATATTTTATACCCCTTGCATTAATTGCGGAACGTTTTTAATATATTAATACATGCTTTTGTAAAATGCCCTTTAATAATTTTAAAAGTGAACTCATAAATTAAACATTGTTTGTTCTTCTTTCGAAGTGACAGGTACTATTTTATTTGTTATTTCTAGAAAGCGACGGACTAACCCAATTCTTCAGGCTTTTCACTTCGCACTATCGAGTGCGAAGGCCCTTATTGGTTCAAAACTGTCGAGGAAGGAACCAGTGAAAGGCAAGACCTGCGTCCAATTTTATTATCTGCCGCAGCTCGATATACCGCACTGGAGTTAAAGATCCCCGGACGTTAGGCCGGATTCGTGGAAATATGCCATCGACTTGGTTTCATACATGGTACCTTCTTCGAGCCGTCACCTCACCTTGTTGAAGAAGATAGTCCTTCAATATCACCGTTTTTATAACCCTTATGATTTGTTTTGTTTTATAGTTTTGTTTTGTATATTGCGTATTATTTCTGTTTAATTTGAGTTTGGGTCTTTTAGGTAGATTAATTTTAAACTATAATGTTTATTTTATGTATTTTTTTACGCAATTCTACCTACTATTTTATTATTGTATTTTATGTATACTCTATGTACTACAATTTTGTAAATAAAGACCTTAAATAAAATAATAAACAAATAACAAAAACTCAATTTAGTCTGAGGAACAAAGGTGTGGTAATGTCCTTTTTTGGCGGGGGGGGGGGGCGCAAAAATTTCTTATATACCAAGGGGGGCCCTGCAGAAAAAGTTGGGAACCACGCTCTAATTGCATGATATTTTTGTGCTATTTTGATAGGCGATATGTATATATTAAGACTGTTTTGGTAATATAACGTCTACCAAATGTATTTACATTACAACTAAAAATTTATCTATTTGTTTACAAATATAATTTTCCTTCTTTAAATATTTTTCCACCCGAACAAGACATTCTTCTATATACTGTTATATTGAATATTGTTTTCCAAATGAGTAAATAAATCTAGCAAGTAGTAGGCAGGTCGTATTTATTTTGTAATATTCGTAGCGGATAAGCGAAGTATAATCCAGTCTCACGAAAAAAAAATCATGAAAACATTTATACACAAAACGAGAATAGATAAATCGAAAAAAGTCTTCAGAAAATACACTTTCCAAAGTTATATAGGTATTATTATTATTAAAGATTTCATGGTATAAATCATTATGATATACTGGATCAAGATAATAAAATATGACTTTCAATTAACTTATGGAGTATGAATAATCCACAAAAGGGTTAATGCGCTTATATACTTGCCTTCTGGGCGATGTGGAAGACGTAGTATCAGATATTTTACACATCTCTAAATAACTATAAATAAAAATATAAAGGTCAAGAAAAATTAATTCAAATAAAGCTTATAACATTAGAATATACTTAATATTGGGAAGTATACATAATGATTTTCTTTCGGCAATTGTATAGTAATTCATAAGATAAAACACAATATTTCCATAAAAATGTCAATTTCATAATGAAAATTGCACAAAACGTGCTTCATTACGATACAATTCATGTGCCATAACAAAACAAAATTGCTAAGATATTTTCAAAGACAGATATTTTAATTATTTCATTGTTTTTTAAATATTATCCCACCTTTTTCTCTTAATCGATTATGTTCGAAAAAAGATCCTTGTCTTATTTCAATATCCAATATTGCTGTTCATTTTAACTTATCACGTTCTAGAAAAAGATCCCATTTTCTTATATTTATAAAATCCATAACTCCTGCGAATTAAAAAAAATAACTTCCTGGCTCCTTTTTCTAACAGAGTTCTTATCCTTTATTATTTATTAATGTCCATGATTATTATTATTATTGGAACTCCTGTTATTAAGATCCATGACATTCGAGAAATGCTATCCTGTCTTTTATAATAATACCAACTGCTCTTTAAAAAACATTGCTGCTCTTTTTCGTTCAACCATCACGTTGATGAAACAAGTCCCAGCTTCTTAGTCTTAGTCATAATATAAGCTGCTTCTTTTCCATCACCCATCACGTTCGAATAAGAAGTTCATAAGTGTATTTTTTATTTTTTTACTTGTTTCAATACACGGTCTTTCTTGTTAGGATGTCGGTCTTTTTCAAGCGATCCCCGGCGCATAAAAGATCCCCGTCCTTAGCCTGGGATGCTCCATAAGTGAAATCAATTAAATAGAGAGCTTTAGGGGGGTTGAATAAGTATGCCGACCAGTGCACAGGGCTTGCCTTCAGACAGGACACACACATACGTTTATAAAGCCTTTTAAATGAGAAAAAGTATTGAAAGGGAGGGGAAAAAGATAATAAAAATGTTAATACTTCTAATAATATAATAATAATATAACAATAATAGGCATATGTAATAACCATTTTTAAACATTTCAATAAGCTTGACATGATTGCTTGATTCCCAATGACTGCTGCTGCTGCTGTCTATGAAAACTTTGCTTTGAGAGACGAGGGGACTCATCTCATTCTCATCGAATATTAATGCCTAATTTATAAAAAGTAATTTATAATACAATGCTATTAGCTTAGGTTACATATTGTATATTCTTTTGGCCCTTCCTTCTATGATTCCTATTGAATGTTTGTTATAGTATAAGAGCCCTGAATAATTCTATAAATGGAGCGATTTAAGGATGACTGACCGGCTGTTTTCTGTAAACTTGGAAATAAACATCACTTTTGAAGAATAAAATACTAGATGCTCTTGTATCCTTTTTTGTTGGTCGTTTCTTAGTTAGCGGTCTATTCATCTCTAGGCCAGGGGTATTTAATCAAGGCTAAATGAGTCCTTTAAAGAAGAGACAATCCTTGAATATATGTAATACATATATATCAGAGCTGCGACTACTATATATATATATAAGAACGTTATAATTTCGATATTAAAGTAGCCTCTACAGTAACATAGCATTGCTTGCCGTGTCTGTGTGCAATCTGACTGTCAAATGAAACAATTAAGTCAAACACACTAGAGAATAATTGTCGATGGAAAAAGAAGCTTTCCATCCGAATTAAATCCTTTAGGGTCGATGGTCCTGGATAGGACGGTTTGTGGGTCTGACTCCGACTACTGATTAGATATGTAGTATGCCAATCATGGACTCTCTTCTAAAACATGATTGGATGAATGCGAAAAAATAAATAAGAAATCAGTTCACTTTCCCTGGAGGTTGTGAACTTCAAAGGTGAGAAATCCATTTGTAGAGTACAAAGTATCTTTTATCATGGACATCGATGAATGTCCTTTGAATGGAATTTATTACGTTTGATTCATATTATATAAAACAACAAGATAGTTCATTGGTTAAAATGAAGCGTGATTCATTATGAAGGTTCCACTCCCAAGAGGGAAAGTCTATTTGTTATATATCATATTGCTAAGATACTTGGCTTGATTGAAACATCTTGATGCTAAAATGCCTCATCTTATCTACAAGGATGATACTGTTATTACGTCGAATCAAAAACAAAGGGAATCCCCCACACACACAGAAAAGAAAGAATGTTTATTAATCATAATTTCTGAAGATAAGACGACCAAAAAGAAGTGAATATCTAAAAAATATATGTTTTTTGTATGTTTTCAAAATATATCATGACACATAGTTATTCTTATTCAATACAATAGGTATAGGAAGGTTTCATCCAACATGCAGACGCTATGAAAGCTAAAGATTTTTTAAGTTCCTCAACACTATAAACACCTCAACTCTATAGATTATGTTTATAACCTGTTTTATCAATCATGTCGTATATAGTTTGCCTTATTTTTTTGGAGGGACTCAATGAAGAGAGAGAGAGAGAGAGAAAAAGCAAGGGAGTGAGCTCGTAGACGCCTATACATGTTATAAGACCACAACAAGGCTTATCGGATTACAAACATCAAAAATTCATGCATAATAATAATATAATAATAACTTATATAATGCCTTAAACATATTGACAATTCCCTGCATGGTTGTCAGGCGGGGAGGAATTCAAGAAAGAGCATCTGCTATTCAGGAACGACGATAATAATAACAATAAATGCCTGCACTCAATGAGCTTCCAGACAACCCAATCAGAATATATTTATATTATATTTGCTTCTGACAACTTTAAATAAACATTTGTCTCTTTGTCCTTGAGAAATGACTCAGTTGCTAAAACAAATTATGCAAGAAAAGAAGACAACAACGCATTTTAAACTAGGAGACTAACGGTAAGTAAACAACCTCTCCTCTTTGGTTCATGACCTTTTTTCCTTCCTTACAAGATTCTTGTAGACCCCAAAAGGAGGAGAAGAAAATAAGATGACAGTGGTCTTTCTGGCTTTCTTTTGTTCTCAGGCGTGTTAAGGATTTGTGTGTGTGTGAGAGGGGGGCTTAAAAGCAGAATAGGTTTTTTTACGAGAAACGTGTAATTATTTGACAATTTCTGTGTAGATATAATTAAATTTTGTGGTGTGTTGGGTGAGGATAATGCTTTAAGTCGCAAAAAATAAAGAGAAAAGGATTTAGAATTTATGGCTCATGCTAGACTTGAAGGTAACGTGTCGAAGGAAGATTTTTGTGAGCATTGACATGGGTAAAGCGTAGAATTGAAAGTATATATATATATATATATTTAACTTGTTAAGTTTATTATGAGAATAAAGTAATATTGAAAACCCAAAAGCAAATGCTTAAAAAAAACATATATAATATTGTAGTTAATATTTTGCTCTAACTAATGATTGGATACTCAAAAGATGAGATAATATAATCTACTTAAGAGTTCTTTGATGGCGTAAGGGACTCTAAAATGGCTCCTGTCCAGTTGATCAAAACTCATTTTAGTAGTCTTGGGAGTATTAAAAAGCAAGAAAATCCTGCAACAACAAAAAAAAAACAGGGAATCGTCTTTCAAGGTATCCTTAAATGACGTCACTGGTAGGTCTATTTATGTCGTTTATACTTTTTTATTCTTTAGATGTAGTTGTAGACTGTTCTGAGGTTCAAGTATTACGTTTTCTACTTAAAAAATATAGTTTCGTCACAAAAAGTGGCCTAGGATGGTGGATTATCCTTCCATTGCTGAGTACAAGTCTATTTTTCCTCCTTATTGTATGAGTCCAATTAGTCATCAAAAGTGATTATGCAGGTATAAAATCCATAAACCCAATGGTGGACTAAATGAATATAATATAAAACTATCAACTACGGAAAAAGATTACAGCTAAACCAACTAATTGTAGTTATATATACACATTAATATTATATATATATATAATTTAGCCCGCTCACATTTTTAGGTCATTGCTTTAACTTTTTGATTCGACGCGATTTTCTACTGCGGTAGCGGATTAAAACAATGAGATAGAGAAAGCCAGGTTCAGCCTTCAAAGGCGCATTTTGTCGACTGCACAAGCCACCTAAATTTTTATAGATGTTTGTGGTCAAAACTGGCGATTTTGAAGTAGCTTATGCTGTTTGAATTTTAGAGGTATTGAATATTATGTTTTGTTAAGAATTGTTCACCTCCTTTTCGCGGGACTCGGGCCGGGACTTAATATATATTTTCGTTCCTTCGACCTTTCTGCAGTGGCCAACGTTTTTTTTAGAAAAGAAGTTCCAAAAAAAAATAATTTGTGAATGACAAATGAAAGAAAATATTTAAGTCCCCGGCCCGGTGTTTCAAAAAAGACGGGACTGGGGCCGCGTACCCGGTGACTTTCTTGATATATAAGATCACCTGAGACAAATGATAACATCTGGTCAACAGCCCAAAAAATCGTCAGGGTTTCCTCAGCTGATTTAGACTAATTTTGGTGTTCTAGGTCCGAATATACATTGATTTTGCTCCACTCAGGTCAACTTTTTGAGATATAGACATAGGCCTACCTGACAAGCTATACATATTATATATCAGCGCGGTTTGAGTTCAATCATATTTTTCTTGAAAAATATATGGAATTTACAATTCACAGACACGATTAAATATTATAAATAATTTATTTGTGTTTATCATAAGTTCACGTCAGTCCCTCTTGCGCACTCCACAACTCTCAACAGAGAAAAATGAAGCAGTGAGTACGTACTCGACAAAATCCAATATGAGAGCCACAAATGGATCATCTGCTTCGACTTAAGATGGTGAGCTTTCTACTTGGTCAGCATGTCGGGTTTACGAAGTAACCCCAGCTTATTATGGATTGGGGACATTCGAGACAGAGTCCCGCACTATGTAAAGAAAGAGTGGCCGGCGCGAGATCAGTTAGTACCTGGGTGCGAGAAACATCATCACGGAACCTTTGGTTGACAGGGAGAAGATATTGATCCACCGCTACCTTGAAGCTGGGTGAATGAAACAGTTCACGGGCGCTCTCGAAAAGGATGGGCGTGCATCAACTACCTGTGCCGAGCCTTTCCTCGACTGACCAGTGAGAAGGTGAAGGCCGGCATTTTCGATGGCCCACAGATACGGAAGCTAATAAAGGACACAGAGTTCCAAAACTCCATGAACACGCGAGAGCGCGCCGCGTGGAAATCGTTTGTGCAGGTGGTGAACAACTTCCTGGGTAACACGAGGTAGCAAACCACGCCTGACTCATTAGCACCATGATAGAGGCTTCCAAAACTCGTGGTGTTTGATGTGTATAAAGCATCCACTTCCTGTTCTCACATCATGGAGAAGTTTCCTGAAAATTGGTGGCGATGAGGACGAGCAGGGAGAAATGTTCCATCGGACATTGCGCAAATGGCGGAGAGGGTACCAGGGGACGGTGGGACGCAGTCATGATGGCGGACTATGCTCGTCGCTGAAGCGAGAAACAAGCAGCTGATCACACAGGGACTCGGGAACGAAGAAACGCCGATTTATGCCGTGAATTCTGAACTTCTGTGTCATGTACGCACATTAAATTTGGATACGTTGATTTTTATTTCTGAGGAAATGGGAAAAAAATCGTCAGGGGTTTTGAGTTGATGATCCACAGAAAGTTGTTTTTTGTAATTCAAAAAAATCGATTTTTTAACAACTTATGTAGCCGAAAAACCCTGACCCTGATTGAGCCAAAACCAAGGTCCTTTTCTGCCTCAGAGCATCAAAATTAGTATAATCACGCAGGAAAACCCTGGACGATTTTCAAAAAATATTTTTTTGTTGCCCTGTGTAATTAATAACGCAAGTCCTCAAGCTTAGCGGTAAAAACATAATATTTATTATGTCTATGACGACAAACAGTTCATCACACGAGGGAATAAAATATAGAAGGGGGAAAAAAGAACATGGTGTATCCAATCCAAGTATGGGGCGTTCAGAATGATTAAGCCAGACCCACAGGTATGCATTTCCATAATTATGAGTAAACTTATCACTTCTCATTAACGAAAGTAAAGTATCTAGACTAATTATATTTAAGGTGTTTTTTATACTTGCATTTCAAAATAAAGACCCATCATTGGGACTTTGCGTTGAGAGAGTGAACATACAATTCAGAGATAAGAAATTCAAAAAAACCAAATTTGTCTCTTCCCGGCTGTTTTGAACATCCCGGCCCGGCCCGGTGTCTAAAACGGGCCCTGGGACTAATTTTTTTTTTGCATATAGGTTCGATAGATTGCATCTGACAGGATATAAATAAGAGTTAAAGCATTAGTCTATCAAATCTGCGATATATCCATGACGGGTAGACCAAGAAACGTACATCATCTTTGGGATTCAAACTGTGCCCCAACATGAGAGTGGACACGCCGATTCACACAACGGCTATCGTACCCCTATAAGATTTTCGTTCTTCCGTTATTCTGAAAGTGACAACGTTTTGTTTTAAAAAGACTTTTAATATTTTTAATAAATATTATTCCCTAAAAAATTCTCGTCACTTTCAGAATGACGAGGAACGCTATATAAATCCCCCCCCGGCTTGACAAAATTAAGTCCCGGCCGGCTCCTGCCGAAAAAAAGGGTCTCGTGCTTTCTGGTCTCTCTCATGATTGGTTAAAAGAAGATAATAAAATATATTTTGGCATTATCGTGAAAAGTAATAAGAAATTCAGCTTAACTACTTATTTATTATGCATGTCATTGTATAAATTCTTGTAGGAACTTCTTTTTTTATTGCTTATTAACGGTAATGTATAAAGGAGCTCCTCATACTGATGATCTTGAGGAATAATGTTTATTTTGTGTATTCCTATCTGCCATACTAAATGGACCATCACAGAATGGAAATCTGGAGCTTAGCTTGGTGGACTTACCTTTCATTGGATGTTCTCTACTGACTTTTTTGGCCGTGAAAAGAGAGAGGGGTAAAGAGAGGGTAGAAGGAAAGAGAGAGGGAGAGAAGAGAAGGTATCTCACTTTTCTTTCTCTCTCTTTCCTTCCATCACTCTCTTTACCCCTCTCTCTCTTTCACGGCCAAAAACAGTCATATAATCTGTAGCATCTTGGCCTAAGCTCCAGATTTTCCCTTCCTAATCATCACTCGACTGATAATGCCTTCAAAAAGATAGAAAGGAAGAGGTTTCCACTGAGGACTCATGATGTCTGAGGCTTTGAGGAATTGCCATAATTCATTTTGATCTGTGAGAGAGATGAGAGAAGAGAAAAGAGTAGTATTGGGAAGAGGAGGATCTTTTTTTTCGGACAAGCGAGAAAATGGCTCTCATGGGAGGAATAGAAACGGGGAAATATTTTCCCGTTGATTTAAGGAAAGTGAAATATTGTTATTATGAGTCAAAGTAGTAATAAATGAAGTCGTAATGAGGTGGTCATACGGAAATGCAGCTTTGACCTACATATATATATGTACGTCTGTTGCACCCCTCAACTACACTTGCACTTTAAACAGCCGCATCGTAAACTAAGCACTCATGCCTTCGTGTGAGTGTGAAAAAGTGTTTTTAAAGATGCTGTACTAAATAACAGAACGTTACATTCTACTAATATAGTATTGGTACTTTATATCGCAATGTAATTTTTATATTTTCTAAATTATTTTGATGTAACAACAACATGAAAAGATATATAAAAGAGAGTTTATAGGGACTTTTTATTTATTCACAGTTCAGAAAATCATATATAATAGATTATATAAAAAACGATGAATGATGCATTGTAAACTATATAAATAAGCGTTTTAGCTTAAGGATTTATGTATCGTTGACTGAACAAAACAATTAAATACAGTAAAGAGATCACAGGATTAGATAAAAGTACAAACAGTTAGGGCGTTTATAAAATTTTTAAAGTTCTTTGTATATTATTTGAAGAGAGGTGAGAGATTCCGAGATAATATTCAATTACAGATGCCGCTAATGTCCATACAGATCATAAGCAGAGGGAATTTTTAAGTCTAAAGCTTCTTATCGAGCTGCCCACAGATATCAGAATTGGCCTTAATTCGATGGAGTAATAGAACTACTAGTATCAATCTGCGGGCAATTAATCCTTTCGCCCGTGGAGGGCAATAGGGACTTTTAACTTAAAGTTGATTGGTTATATCAGATATATAATTATTTTAATTATTATTTGTCTTTAATTCTAATTCAAGAAAACTACTTGCATTAATTTAGTATAGTTATAAACAAGACCAGTTTTCAACATCAGGGATGTGCAAAAACAAACGTTTTCTTATCTCAAGGGTTGCAGGCTCGAATCTCCGAGAGGGAAAGGTTTAATTTTTCTTCAAACTCATTGATAAGATCATGGGTTCGATTGACTAATTTACATGTTGTATGCTTATTTATATTCAGTCGGACGTAAATTATGTGCAACCATAACGGCAAAAAATCGTTTCCTACCTTAAATGAGTCATATAAGTGGGAATTATATTAACCTTCATTTGCAAAGGAATTGCTCTTATTAAGAATAGATGAATTGGATTTATTTATATCTCATTTATATAAAAAGATATGTTTAAATGTCAAATATTCGATAGTTTATTTATATTCAAAAATACTATAATTTAAATTCAGATAATTGTGAATATATTTAAAGGTTATAATACCAATTTCACCCTGGCTAGAATCCAAGTAAATAAGTAGACTTCTGAGAATTGCCTGTATCAACTGACGTAATGGTAAATTGATGGTTCGACATAAAAACAGCTTCGGAGACAAATAAGCCTTAAGATATCATCGAATAAAGTGAACTCATCCATAAAAAGTCAATAATATTAATTATCATAGTCTTTCATCTCGCAAACACTCCCGACCAAAAGACTTTCCGAGTCTTTCATCATACGAGTCAAAGACATCAGGTGCAAAGATTCTAGTACTGATGCTTTCATAGAGACCTCTCGGGAGAAGGGAAAAATAATTTGATATAATAAAAGAGTGTTCTCAGGTGATTCAATAAAATGACCCAACTATCCGACAGTCTTCCTTGTTTTCATTTCGACTCTGGCAATCTCAACAGCCATAAGTTTATATTATATCTATATATATATATATATATGAATGCAATTCTATCGAATCAAATAAGCAAATAATAATAAAGAACATCCTTAAACAATCTAACGATGCAATATGATTCTTTGAGCTGTAATCATCAATTTACCCATGTCAAAATTATATGCACGTCAAATAGGATTTCTTAGTTTTTCCACAAGTTGATATCAATGTTTAATTAAGGTTGGTGCGCGATATCTCAGTGCCTTAAGGCGTGTTCAACTCTCAATGTTGAGGGGCACACGTTCGAATCCCGAGAGGGAAGGTTTAATGTTTGTTTAACCTCATTGATAAGATCATAGGTTCGAGTTACTCATTTACACGCTAGATTGTGTATCTATATGCTGTTGGATAATCTCAATTTGTTCGAATCAATTAGGCAAAAAAAAGCTGTTTTATTCAATATTAAGATATATAAATGTTTATCTAGATAAATGACTTTAATGGACTTTAGTAGGAGAGATTTTCTGTTTTTTATTCCCGAAGTTACTTGCATGCTTATTTAAAAAAAAATTAAATACATAATACTTATTTATAATCATGTTTTTATAATAAAAAGTTGATTGGCAATGACTTTAGACAAGAGATTATAGATATTCATATTTACTTAGAGTTCGTGGAAGATAGAAAACAACAGACAGAAATAAGAGTTTCTATATATAACACTTTCTTTGTTTTTTAATAATAAATTAGGTAGTATTCAAAAAAGGAACAATTCATTGGGTACAAGTGATGACATGTATATTAGTACCAAGAGAACTCATGACCTATATGTTATTGTACAATTTGAAAAGACACGGAATAAAATTTGACATTTAGTAAATTTATTAAAAAATAAAAAAGACTGCAGGGTCCTCTCTAAAGATATTTTACATCTAGCCATTCTTCGACACCAAAAGCGATCAACTTGGGAGTTCTCAAGATCCTCATCGCAAAAAAGGATGGTTATAAATAAAACCTTCATCCCAAGGAATATTGAAGCAATTGATGTTACAGGTTAGTCACTTTGTTCTTCAAAATACCTTTCCTCTGCCAGCAATTCGTGGACAATGCCGTCTTAGAAAGTTCAATGCGTCTATCCATTGGTTTCGCTCAGCCACAGAAAGCTTATATTTTGAGAATAGTTTTTCCAATCCTTGCAAGCTGATATATTCACAAATATCACACTGTTATTGAATGTTTTTTAATACTCTATTTTTAAACCTGTATGGATCAACATCACTTAAAAGAGTTCCTAAATTCAACGAACTATTTATAATCATAAGGTTGTGAGTGAGTTATGATCTAATATTTCTCTCATGTAAAGATATAGGATCAGAGAACATTTATTTTTTCTAGTTATTTTATAAAAAACTAGAGGCATATATACACTCCGAGAGTGCAAACCTCCGCCGTCACGGGGTCCTTATGAGCCTTCCGAGGCGGATTTTTCACGACTGGGAGCGGTGCAGAAGGACGGGGAGGGTTCCCTCGACGGAAATTCCGAGAGGAAGACGCTCCCGGCACCCGATTTCACATCACAGCGACATCTATTGGCAGAGTAGGCAAACTTGAAATATTTCTTAGTATTTAGCTCGTTTTTGCATCTAATTCTGCCCTCAGAGATACCAAATTTAATCACTTGTTACTTTGACATTTCTAACAACCACCAAGTTTCATCCGAATCCGTTCTGTACTTTTTTAGTTATCCTGCTGACAAACAAACCAACAAACTAACAAACCAACGCCAGAGAAAACAATACCTCCTTCGGCGGAGGTAAAAACAATACCTCCTTCGGCGGAGGTAATAACTAATCAGCTAGGATACGCTGGTTTAAAAACATTTAATATAAATAATGATACAACATACATAATAAAACTATACAATAGTTATAAAGCACAAGTAAATAAAAAATTAAAAAACACTTAATAATGTATAGAGGAAGGATCCCACATACATATATTTTTCAAGCAACGATTCGTCATATCGTTGTGGACGCACCGACCAGATCACCAAATGCGTTCATGTTGTGCATGCGTTCCACAGGGCCATGTTACCGGCCGTATTGGGCCGAGGGATCTCAGGAGATTGAACTTGACCGGCATCCATGGCGGCGTCCAAAAGATGTCGACGTAGAGGGTAACCGGACTAGACAAGCGAATAGACCAGACGACTGAGCAACGACATGGGTCATGAGACTTCTTATGCTGTCCATAAGCCTATTTCATAGTCACCAGTCCTTCCTCTCCTGCTTACAAGTACTCTGAATGAAATACCATAAAATGAACACATTATCAAACAATAAAATATAAAAACATTATAAATTAAAAGCTCCATCAATCTCTCTGAGAAAATATCCTAGGATCAATGGACTTCTCATGTTAATAATCCCTTAGTGTATACAATTCCACAGGAACAATCTAAGCAAATTCATCTAAGACAAATAAGTCAAAAAAATCAAACTATGAAGATAAGAATCTTTTATTTGACAATTATTAATATTGATTAAATTCAAGCATAAAGCATTTTACGTATTTTATTTGCTTTTTATTCTTACGACCATCTATCAAAGTGA
This sequence comes from Caligus rogercresseyi, assembly GCA_013387185.1. Taxonomy (NCBI): domain Eukaryota; kingdom Metazoa; phylum Arthropoda; class Copepoda; order Siphonostomatoida; family Caligidae; genus Caligus; species Caligus rogercresseyi. Next base: position 20,011,069 of record CP045899.1, on the reverse strand, counting down.
CCTAGATTTTTTTAATTGTCAAAATATTGATTACGCCCCCTCATCATTGGAGGAGGAGGAGGAGCAGTCCTTTGGTATGTGAGAAGGTTATTTATAACAAGATTTTCTCAAACTGATATGCCTTCATAATAAATAGTATTAAAAAAATAACATGGGGAAGGAAGGTTGTTAGGTTGACACAATCAATTGCTCATTGGGCCGGAAGAAGGATCTCATACGTTAAAAGGAAGAAGATCCAGGATTTTGTACATAAATAGGTACAATGTGAGACTCAGAATGGTGATTTCAAGGGGTATGATTTATAGAGATACCTCAATCCTAACGAAACAACACAATATAATATGAATGTTTGATTGATATGTTATAGCCTATCTTTAGGTCCATTAAGGACCTTAATTTGCTTTGTTTATATTTTGGTTTCAAATATGAAAGGAATTTCAATTCGTAAATGACCAGCGTATATTAGTATTTTAATATTTTTGAAAGTATGGCAAATAGTTTGGATATACAAGCAAATATAAAGTCGTTAATAACTCACTACCCTTACTGGCAAGACTAATATTTGAGCTCAGATTATTTACGATACCTTTTTCCCTTGCGTAAGGTATTGACCCA
>CP045899.1:19985388-20004646 GCA_013387185.1 Caligus rogercresseyi | reverse complement strand
TTGTATTATAAGGATTATACATCCAAATAAGTCTCTACTAGTCGGTTTTGAGCGTAAACTATACCCGCAGGATTTTATGATATCAGCAACTATTGAGTTATCTAAGAATGATTAAGTTTTTTATTACATATTCAATGTTCAAATGAATGTTTTAGAAGATATTTCGCTCAGAGATTCTACTTATTATGGAGCAGCGTATAATCGTATATGAGCTGAGACTTACCGTGAAAATATTCATTAATTACAAAGCAACATACAATTGAGCACATTACGGCATTAATTATCTTTTTTGATTTCTTTTATTCATAACTTGAAACTTTTATGCTTTTCTATTTTGGAAACATCAAAATTACCTTCTCAAGACTTACAAATAACGATAAAAAAATACTTTGTAAAAGTCCCGATTTCTTTGTATAAAACATATATAAAAAGCACCAAATTAACTCATTATATCTAAACGTCCTCCACTTTATATTATTACACAAATATGTTATATCACAACATTCACATAAATAACATTTTAAGACCCCCTTCATACATTTCAAGCATTGCTTAAAATATAAAAAGATCCCACCAACTATCAAATTACATCGATCCTTTTTTATTATAAAAATAGTAATTTTTTCCCGTCAAACCCCAAATACGTATTTCTTTCTTCAAATGAATGCCACTTAGCTGTACAAACATTCCCTTCTTTGAGTCCTCAAAGAAGACTGATACATATAATTAGAGTCCTTTTTTGTGAACCATGAATTGTTGTTCATTTTTTTTGCAAGGAGCTCTCGAATTACCCCATTATTAATGATATTGCGAGTCTTACTCTTCTCAATCATATTAGTAATATATATTTGTGTGCTGAGCTACTGGTACCCTATATATTTTGTTCCGTTACATTGCTGGGATTGAAAGGAAGCTTCTCATACAGGAACTTGCAAGCCACATCGCTTATTATGTTTAATGCTGTATATAATAACTATGACCCAAGATGATATATTGGAGATAATAAAGTAATAAAGAAGTAGTATATTTTCTCTTTCGACAAAAATATGTTTTCCCCCATTCCTTTTTGTCCTTCAAGAGCTTCAGAGAGAATATAGACAATACATATATAAGAACAAAGCCCGGTGCTTTGAAAATCAAAGCGACCCCTTGTAACAGATTTAGGAACTCTAAGGTGGTCAACATCAGAGAGACTCTTTCAAATTAGACTCTTTTCTTAGATAACATACAATTAATGAGTTTTCTAGTTCTTTAAAGCTTAGGACAAGTGGAGCTCGATAGCCGTACAAAAGGGGCTCGATAGCCGTGCGAAATAAGGCGTGTTCAACTCTCAATGTTGGGGGTCAGGTTCGAATCCCGAGAGGGGATGGTCATTTTTGGTCTACCTCATTGATAAGATCCTAGGTTCAATGACAATTTTAATGCTATAATGCTTATTTATATCCTATCGGATGTAATTCTATCGAACCATATAGGCAAAAAAAATGTGATAGAATATATTATATATATATATATATATATATATATTGTGACACTTTTTGAACACTTTGATATGTCCCTATTGTAGCTATGTCTTTTTTGCAGTAGTCGAGTTTTAAGTATGATTTTATTAATGAATTATTTTTAAAACACAATTCTACCGCCTTTTTTTAGTTTGTATCCCCTGTTACAATTGAAATATATTACTTAATAAATAAGGGACTCATAAAGGAAATAAATAACGTATAATATTTTTTGACTTTTGGATTGAAATAATCTTAGTTTATTGAGCTTTCCCTTCAGTATGTTTCGTATTTCTTACAAATGCTTAAGAGTTTAACAACAACAACTGCTTCCGTGTTCACCCTTTAGTTTTGTCTTCATTTCAATTATGGCTTCAGGGTTTTTTTTTTACATGGACCATAAAAATCTGTTCATCTCTTTTTCCTCCTCTCTTTGCTCTATAATTGAATTAACGAAGGTCCCTTTTTTAAAGCTCAAAAGATGTTAAATTACTTAAATACTACACAGTCAACAGTCTATGAACAGAATTGAATTAACATTTTTTGTATATTTTATGCATAAAGAATATTTCAAGAAACAACAGCAAAAAAAACATAGTTGCCTTTTATAGGCTATAAACTAAAGCCGAATAGCCACTCAAAGGTTTCTTATTTGTTTTGTTTCAACTATTTTAATCTTTTTATTTATATTTTTTAGTTTGTCTATTTTTTTAAGATCTTCCACTTTAAAGGAGTAATATTTTTATGAAGGCGAATAAAACCCTTTTAAAGTTAAATGGAGTTTTTGCTTTTGGTCCTATTATAACCAAATAATTCAGAGATTCTTCTGATATTATATATACATATATATATATATATATTTGAATTCAATTGTTAATTTGAGCTGACTATGTCTTGAATTGTGAAAGATAAGCCAAAGGACAGCCAATGTTGCATGATTAAAAAGTAACATTTTACTGGACTTCACTGATGATTCCGCAACTTCTTAAGGAATGAATTGCTCTGTATCCACTCTATCAGTGTCTCAATCCTAATTCACTTTATATATATATATATAATATATGTATAGCCCTGTCCTGTTTTTAGGTCAATCGCTCCGATTTTTTGCTCCAAGGGATTTTTGCTGCTAGTGATGAAAAAATGAGATTGAGAAAGTTTCAGCGCTTCAAAGGCCATTTTTGTGACTGCAAAAGCCACTCAAAGTTTCAAAAAGGCCGTTTTTGGGGTAAAAAATGGCAATTTTCAAGTGGCTTGTGCTGTCTGAGTTTTAGTGATATCAAGTAAAAAACATTTCTAAGGATAGCTGAGTCTCATCTTTTAATAATTTTTTTGGAGCAATCAAGCACTAAATATTTCTTTGGTTTTAGGCCCGTTAAGTAGCCTCTTTTGGCCCAAAAGAGGCATTTTTTGTTTTTTTTTGCTAATATTTGCCCTAAAAAGTATCTTTAGCAATTTTGTTATTTTATGATAAAGGAGATGTCGTATTATGATTCCGGTCTTGTGCAATAGTCATAATGATCATCATGATATTGACGTTTTTTTGGAAAATATTGTTTTTTATTCTTATGAAATATTGTTCATTTGCCGAAAGAAAATAGCTATTTATACTTCAAAATATTATTTATATCTCAACGGTATAATTTTTATTGAAATTTTCTTAACCTTTATTATAAAATTTATATTTGTTTTAAGATGAGTAAAATATAATCTACTATTATTACTTATTTTTAATTACGTTCGAAAATAATAAAAAGCTGGAATCCAACTAATAGACAAGATCATATAGATATAATGAGGATAGTTTAATCCTGTCACACAAAATATATTGAAATATCGGAACACAGATGCAAAAAGAGCAATCGAGAAAAGTTACCAAAAGATTACTTTCAATTTTTTTAAAGTATAAACACAATACAAATATTTTTTACTGCACATGGTGAAAAGAACATATTGAAACAAGCGGGCGATATTTTATTTCTTACCAATCAACGAGGCTCTAGCCTCTTTATCATAGGCTAAATGGATAAGTGATACATAATTCAGTGAATAGATTATACCAAAACTACCAATAATAATTAGAATACCCCTACATTTAAACTTTTTTAAATAATAGTTAAATCTTCATTATGATCAAGCAGCAGAATAAATATTAAAAGCTTTGAAAAAAATACTGATTCATAATAAATTGAAAATAAAAGAGGAGACTATAAAGAATTGGCAACCTATGAACATTTTATATGTATCCAAATTTAAAACAACATTACATAAAACTCCCTGAACCAATACACCATGTTCGGTTTATGTCAAAGGCCGTTCATTACATTAAGTTGGAGATTCTCCAAAATAATTTCTTTATACAATTCCAATTTTTTTTGACAGCACACCAAAGTACGTCTTCACCAAAAAGAGATATAGAAGCTGTTTGGGAAATGAAGCTTTATTATCACAGCAATCCATCTCTTTCCCGAAAAATGTTTGAAGAGTATGTTTAACCAAACTTGGTATTTACATGGAAGTATGACTCCTTTCAGTCTTGGAGACGAAAGATTACCGATCAAGAAAGGTTCGACATTTCAAGTCGATTACTATAAGAATAAATAACGATACTTTTCAACCAGACATAACAAACAAAAAATAATAATAATAAATATTATAATGTTAATCAGTGACAGCTTATCGAAAATTGGTGAACCGAAACTCTTTTCTTATACCTTCTACTTGCTTGTAATGGACAAGGGAAAGATAGAATGGCGGAGACTGCCTACATAGTACTGGCATCTTATATCTCATCATATGAATAAAAATAAATAAATTAAGGAATAAAAGAAAATCTAAAAAAAACAAATATGACTTTCAATTAAGTCACGGTATATGATTGATCTCTAGGGGGGACCATCCACACAAAAGGGTAGTGCGCTGGGTGGTGTGGAAAACTTTTTTAACATTTATTTGTATATATTAAACATCTTAAAAACAAATATAAATTTTATTCTAAAGGTTAGGAAAAATTTTAATAAAAATTATACCATGAGAATATAAATAATATTTTAAGTATATATAGCGATTTTCTTTCGGCAAATGTACATATTTCATAAGAATAACACAATATTTCCCATAAAAACGTCAATATCATGATGACCATTATGAATTGCACAAGACCTGTATCATAATAAGAACACTCCTTTATCATAAAATAACAAAATTGCTAAGATACTTTTTAGGGCCAATATTAGCAAAAAACAAAAAATGCCTCTTTTGGGCCAAAAGAGGCCTACTTAACGGGCCTAAAACCAAAGAAATATTTAGTTGCTTGATTGCTCCAAAAAAATTATTAAAAGATGAGACTTCAAGCTATCCTTAGAAATTGTTTTTTACTTGATATCACTAAAACTCAGACAGCACAAGCCACTTGAAAATTGCCATTTTTGACCCCAAAAACGGCCTTTTTGAAACTTTGAGTGGCTTGTGCAGTCACAAAAATGGCCTTGAAGACTGAAACTTTCTCAATCTCATTTTTTCATCACTATGCAGCAGAAAATCCCTTGGAGCAAAAAATCGGAGCGATTGACCTAAAACGGGACAGATAATATATATATATATATATATATATATATATATATATATATATATATATATACGCTGTCCGCAGTGATGACTTAATGTCTCTACCATTAGGTTGGACAATTTAGTTACTGTAGATTAAATTCAGTAATGTTTTGATTGGATTGTCTGGTCCCTACTGGCCACAACTTATCTTTTCTTCTTTATATGTTTGAAGTGTTGTAGCCTTCCAAGGATCCTTTAAAAAAATATACAAGCTAACTTTAACTAAAGTCTACATAATATAGAACTAAATTTTTTCCTTGATGTTTAATTTTCCGAACTCCCTTAAGTTGATGATAAATTATTGTTATGAGTACATTAATATCCGTGATATAAAATAGTGGGAAGAAGAATGTGTCATAACAAAATCTTCTTGTGTTCATGTCATCATATATTATGACCTTGAATGTATGTTTTATGGATTGTTTTGTTTCCAATTGATTAGTGGAGGTTGCAATATCGCCTAAAATGTAATATAAATGTTTATTTTAAAATATAGATAAATAGATATTTCCACCTCTTTTCCAAACTGTGATCAGTCGGCAAAGGCACAAATAAATATAAAGAATATCTATGTTAAAAAGTATCAAATATTATATATTCATCCAATAATTCTCTAAACAAATATCATACAACAAAATAGGAGAATGCAATGTAGTTATATATCTTTACAGCATGTGTCTAGTCCAGACATGGGCAAACTAAGGCCGCGGGCCGTATACGGCCCGTTAGACAATTTAATCCGGCCCGCCAAGCTTGTCCAGTAAATAATATAATACTGCTTCACAAATCGTTCATTACATCATGTCCATACAATACCGCGGTTCACCAATAGATGGCACGCAGTCATTAAGTTTGCCCGCCTGTCTAGTCCATATTTTCATATTCAATAATTTGTGTAAAGTTCTTGAGAGAGCGTCAAAAAAACCTTCTTTGTTTCCCATGGATTTCATTACATGTATGATCATTTATGCCCATTTCTTTACGACATCAAAACTTTGATTTTTCTTTGTTAATATATATATTGAAATCCATTAGAAATTCCTCAAATTGACTTTGTACAATAAAATACACTTAATCATTGAACTCATAACTTAAGTTGGACTTCAGTTGGATATCCATTAGGGACTTTTTAAAAGAAAAGGGGTTAAAGTAAAAAAAAAAACAGGGGGTGGATGGACTCCTGAGAAAGAATATAAAAACTCCTCATATAAACAGACTTTTGGAAAAAGGTAGATTTCTATTTCATTTTAGTTACCTCCCTAAACCACAGGGGACTTTTTGGCCCCTCTCTCACCCTAACAAGTATAAAACTTATAAGCCTTCGTTATGTGTGTGTTTTACGAGTGAGTAGAGAGAAGACGAACCAGATGTTAGTCATATTAAAATTATTAAAAAATCTCTTTGTAAATAAATAAACTTTTTATTGCAAGCTTTTGTATGACTTGTGGGCAGATGGACCTTTGAAGGAGAAGAGAGAGAGAGAAAAAAATGCAAAAATGCTTACTTTTTATTGCTTTCCCAAATCTGGAAATAAATAGCCATGGATGCTGCTGCATGGCTATAAAAAAGGACTTAATGGCTAAGGAAGAAGAAGCATAGAATATTATAGGGAAGATAGAGGCTGTTAAAATTCCAACTGTTGCTTTGTATTTAAGCTTGACTTAACAAATGATAATATTTATATGTTCCATGGTTCGTTTCCTCAGATGAAGCTACTTGTAACAACGGGTCAATGCTTTCTTCGTCATTGTCGAGCCAATATCTCATTTGCTAGAGTCCTATAATCACTTGTGGGCGATGTGTGATTATTTATTTTATCTTAATATAACACTGACTAAAACATGATTTTTTTTTAAATTCCACAGTTCATAAAAATATAAACAAGCACAAAAAAAGAGAATGTATATAAAATGATGTTAATGCGTAAAAACATAATTCAACATTTTAGTTTAAAATTTTAACACCAAATATGAACAAACACTAAAATACAATTATAATAAAATAACTTGACAAAATAAAACCAAACATAAATAAACGATAAACTTTTCTATCTTAAACCCTTGAATTGGCGTAAAAAAATAAATAATTTTTCCATAAGGCAGGGAACACGAGGGAAGTAACGAATTACATCAGCTGCCCGACTCCACTTTCCATCGGTGACAGAGGGGATATTGAGGTCCAACACCGCGTATCTTGCCGCAGCCGCTAGAATAATTGCCCTTACCTCCCACGGACTAAAAAAATCATTGTACCAACATCTTCCGGAGCACAGCAGATTCAAGCTATTCTTAGGTATCGACACATTGTCCACTACCCGTTTGGCTGCTTCCCGAGGTAGAATGAGAGACAACAACATGGTTAAAGTAGTTTTATGGTCTATGATCCTAATTCGATGCCGCCTTGGATCCAAGACTCGGTCCCGATTCGTAGTACTCTGGGATTCTACTCTCAAAAATAATAAAGCCTCTAAATAGTGTACCGCACATCTACACTGTCTGGAAAGGCTCAGAGAAAGATCACGAATGGTCGTTTCTCGCAAGTAAAACTTCTATAGAGGCTAATCTTTAATGATGAAGGAGGAGGGACGGAATGACTCATTGGTCAGATGTAGAATGACTAAACCCGTGATCACTCAGTGATTTAAAGAATAAAGAGGATCGACATCAATATCTTCATCCACCGTTTGAAAGTGGAGGTAATTGTATATAGAGTTATATAAGTCTTTATAAAAATAACATTTAAAGAAATATAATTGTAAACAGCCATCTTTGTCATATCTGACGTCACGAAACATTCCACCAAAACAACATCTTGTAGGCATCATTCGATATTTGATCATATTTATAGACATATATAATTTCATGCATAGATATTTGTTATAGAAGCTGCTCTTCATAATATTTATGTTATATCTTTCAAGCTTCATTAGCGATTAGTCACCTTTGACGTCACGATATTTAAACGTAAGTGTCGTAAACAAGTATAACAGACAATAATATATTTAGATGTTGAGCATTAGAATATATAGGTATAAATCCTTTTTTATGCATACACATTTAGTAATAAAGGAAGCCTGCATGAATTGTTGTCTATCAAGCTGCAACAATTGATTGTGGGTAGGATTGTGGCGAGGGATCTTCCATATGTTCAAGTGAAGCCCTCTCCAAGCACTCTTCATCATTAATTATTTGTTGCTCCCAGGGAGTTACTAACTGATTTACGTATGCAAGGAAAGTCTTCTGAAGTATGCTCAGATGTCGGTGGGCGATCCAGGTGCAGCTCGATAATAAGAATAATAAGGATCAATTATTATTATTATAGGGAATACGCGCATCTCCTACGTGACATGTATATCCAGTGTTCAAAAGTAATGTAAGGTACTGAGGTTATAAGAAGAGATAAAGATCCTTGAAATACTAATTCTCTCTTCTTACTGGGCCTACATCCGTGACGTCATGGTCGAATCCTTTGAATGGACTCCTCCTATTACAAGTTTTAATAATCATTGATTCAAACAATGATATTCAATAATAATATGTTTATTTTGTTTGCACAATTATTTCAATCAATCAATCATTTCTACGACTAACGGACATGAAATAGAAAGAAAATATTGAAAGCATATTTAAAAAAAACATGTTTATGACTGAGTTTGCAAGGGCAATCTTATGTCTATCTTTAGTTATTGTTTATACTTCATTTTTTCCCTATATATTCTTATTTTCCTATCATGAATGGAATTTATTGGATTGTTTCTCTAAGCCTTGACCATGTTATAATTAAAACTTGGAGAATTTATATCCAATGCTAGACAGAAACAAGTTAGCGATTGGTAGCCCTGATTATAGTTGTCATTTTGGTCAATAGAGGGAGTAAGTTCATATAAACAACAAAAAAAGGATAGGATAAGGGATTTATTTGCATCAGAACCCGTTTATGGTTTCGTGACCTCAGGTATTGCATATCGAAAATGGTTTCCTGCTTAGGACCTACTACTTTAAATCAATACAGCCTATTGTTGAAGTAAGAGGTTATAGCATCCATGATAGTACTATTATTATTGTTATTCGTTAAAATTCCTTTACAAGTCAGCACAATGTTCATCGTAAACACCAAAGATGAGGAGGAAAAAAATAAAAGGATTACACCTAAGTACATTAAGAATGAAGAAAAATAAAAGAACCCTAACAATTTCTTATTTGTTTTCCCTTTTAAAGAAGTTTCGGCTTTCAAAAGACATGGGGGCATGGAGGTCTGGTTATAAGTATTTCCTTTTACCCCGTGCTGAGGATTTGTTTTTAATTTCTCTCATGAACTATTTAGTCTTCCTAATCAGAGACCACCGACATAACTGTATGTATGTTATAATAACTGAATGTAGAATAGAATCAATAAAGGAAGAATACTCGAGATGGTAGCCATCTTAAGTAGTTTTTATGTCTTATTTAATATATGTTTTTAAAATCGATGAAGTAAGTAAAAAGTAAAGGAATTATTTTTATCCCTTGAGAAGTTAAAGTTATTTTGAAACGTGATTTGTTATTAGAAAAAAAGAGAGAATATTAACAATAGCAATTGGTATACTATAATACAAACCACTTCTTCAGCTGTTGAGGAATGGATAAAAATACTAATTGTCTTCTTCTTCAGTGGTCCTACAGCCATGTTATTGTCGAATCCTCCTTTGAATTGACTTCTCCAATATCATCTATTATACTAATTGAATAAAGCAATTGCTCAATCTCAAGGGAATTAATGAATGCTAATTTTGTTTGATCATATCTGTCGATAAATCGATCATTTCCATGACTATCGGACGTAGAAAAAGAAGGAAAACTGTGCTATCCAATGAAAAACATTATGTTATTGGTGAGGTTGCACGAAAGACCGTTTTTCTTATGAATGGCCATAAAGGAGTTAGAGGGCTAATGCAACAAATTGTAGTGCTGAATAGTTTCGTAATTGGTATTATCTCCATTGTTAGGAACTATATTAAATATATATATTAAATATTAAATGAATGTCACAGCAATTACGTCGATATTCAGCGCTATAATATGCTGCTTTGGGACTCTATATTATATATGTCTACCCACCAAGCCTTAAGGAATAGGAAGGAGGGGGGGGAGGCATAGAGATATACAGATATAGAGAGCTTATTCCCTTCAATAGCAGAGAAACATCGTTCAGCTGTATTCTGTGTGTCCAATATAAACAAAGTTATTTGTACTACGTCATCATAAGCTGATCATAGAGATAGATTACATCTCTATGATCAGCTTACGATGACAAATTAATTTGTTGATATTGGACTCAAAATACTACAGATGAAGGGAATAAGCTCTCTAGGTATATCTTTTTATCTCTATGGGGGTAGGGACCAAAGTAATACCCAGTGACGTCATGTTTTATTCCCAAGATTCCCCAGATTATTAAATGATTTTATGTAGTTGGGGCAGCCTTTTTAAGTCCCTAATAGATATGAAAAGTTCCTCAAAATCATTTTAAATTACCTGTTGAGTGTCCACTTATTAGATAGGACGGTGTTTCGAGACACACACAAAATGGCGTTTCCTCAACATATGATAAACCGTTTTTTCGATGATAATTTCAATAAATATAAAAGACAAAAATTATGGGCTTTTTTTAGAAGGTTCATACCTTTAAGACCATATAGATGTATGTGAGTCTGACCGTATTTCACAGTATGTCTGCCCAGTGTTTTACGACCGTAAAACACTGGACAGACACATCTGCCTTGTCCCCCCCCCCGTTTTTTTCCTTCTTCTAAAAAAACCCGAGCCATCAAAGAAAGGTTGTTATTTCTATATAGGAAAAAGGGGTAAGTGGTCAACTCAAGCACAGAAGGAATATAGAAAAAGGATGTCGTTAAATGAAGCGCCATCCCATAGGGATTTGCAAAAAACCCTGCATAATTAAGAATGTCCTCTTTGCAGATAGCTTTTGCTAATTCACCAATAAACACATTTTCTTCTTCTCTATTTGGTTCGATATAATTTGGCCTCCACGTGGATATCTACACGCATATTAGCGTGTCAATTAGTTTATTAAATCTAGGGTTTTATCAAGGAGGTTGATCCAAAATAACCTTCCCCTCTCGGAGTCGAATATGGTCCCTCAACACTGAGAGATGAACACGCCTTTAAGCACTGAGACAATGCACTCACTAGCTCTGAGCTACGGTACTCCTTCTGAGCACTCCATTATTTTTGCAAGAATTATCGACAATATTTTTAAGATGTGGGTCTTTTGAGATCATTTAATGTATGTGTCCTTTAAAAAACAAATTGTGCTCTGCGTTGTACAAAAGTCGAATAACATTTGTTAGGTTGGAAGGTCTTGTTTCTCTTTATTTTTATATTTCTTATTACCTCCGCCGAAGGAGGTATTGTTTCTCTGGCGTTGGTTTGTTTGTTGGTTTGTTTGTCAGCAGGATAACTCAAAAAGTACTGAACGGATTCGGATGCAACTTTTTGGAGTTGTTGAAAATGCCAAAAGGAACAAGTGTTAAATTTTGGCATCTCTGAATGCAGAATTAAGATGCAAAATGAGCTAATACTATAAATATTTCAAATTAGCCTACTCTGCCATAGATGTCGCTGTGCTGTGAAATCGGGCACCGGGAGCGTCTTCCTCTCGGAACCCTCCCTGTCCCTCTACGCCGCCCCAGTCGTGAAAAATCCATCTCGGAAGGCTCATAAGGACTCCTTGACGGCAGAGGTTTGCACTCTCTGCGTTCTATATATGCCTCTAGTTTGTATATGTATTTATTTTTTTAATATTTAGGAACAAAATACATATTAAATATTTCTTGATATTAAGGATTTATATATTTATTTAATATTAATAATCTAAGAGATTTGTTATGCCATTTATTGAGGCTTATGAAGGGAAGTCTTATTTTCATTATACCAACTGCTTGTTCTTTCTTATTTTTTTATTCCCCAAGCACGGCCAATAAAAAGGTTTCTGAGTGTCCTTCTTACCATACTTAAGGAAGTTTTATTATTGCAAGCTCAAAACACACGTTATTCTAGTCAAAATCTTTTTCATTTTTTCCTCACGTCTTTATGGTGAATAACAAGTTAAAATCCATTCTTTCTTTTACCGTTAGGCTTTCTATAATATATTACTTAATAATTATATGTAATATATTTGCACGTGGTATTTGATCATTATTTATTATAAAAAATGATCGGTTTTGGTAGCTTAAATCTATTTTCAGTAGTACCAATATACGGAACTATCGAATATCAATCGGCAGTTTAAGTTTGTATGTTACAAAAGGGTCCAAAGAGCTTTATTATATTGGCATAGCAATTGGCTCCTCTTTCTAAACATAATTAACAAAGTCCACTTTACGTGAGTTTCATAATTATTAAGCCTATAAAAATGCATTCACGTACGTTGAAGGAGGTAATTGATGACATTGATCATTAAGCCATGAATGGCCTAATGGCTTATTTGATAAATGATGGATGAGTGAAGCATTAGAGCATAAAGATCTAAGTATATATATTTTATGGAAGGGGAGGAGAATATTTATCTATATTAGTTCTTATCAGGATCTACTTAGAAAGTATCATTATTGTATGCCCTGATAGGTCGCTCAAATACTATGGTCGAATCCACGAGCCTTAAAAGTGTTTTTTTTGCATCCTTATTTATTCAAAATGTCATCTTTTCATGAATATTTTTAATATTTATATGTTTATTCTAGATATATAAATTATTACTAAGTATATGAATAAAATCATTTCTTCATCGAACCTAAATACTCTTTTCAATGAGGTTTAGATTGAATTCAATTTGCTGGTAAATAATCAGCATGTCAGCATTAAAATTAGGTGTTCACCGAACCGAAGATATTCTTTTCAATGAGCTTTAGATGAAATTCCTCCGTTTGTTTATAAATCAGCATCTCAGCATTAAGTTGGCTGTTCATTGAACCCAATTCCGTGGTGACGTCAGGACTGAGGCCGTTTTGAGATGATAAAGAACAGCCCTTCTAAAACTCCGTGAGGGAATTTGTTGATCCTCAGTATGATTTTATTATTATTAATACAAGGATTCGAGATTAACTCGCGCTATTTAATAAAAGTTACGGATCGTAGTAGTTGACCAGATCAAACACTCTATGATCGTATATGGTTGCCAAAGCCAAAACGAATTATTTCTTATATTGGGGTAACCCACAAATCCCTATATCCCTGCTTTGATTCTGACTCATTTCTTTATTTAGAGGCCCAATCAAAGTAAGCTTTTGTCAAGCATAGTTTAGTATTTATTAATACTCCGAATCATTGGCCTTTTTTCTTTGTTAACAGTAGATATTCTAGACAGCCTACATTTTTACCTCCGCCGAAGGAGGTATTGTTTTCACTGGTGTTGGTTGGTTTCTTTGTTGGTTTGTTTTGTCAGCAGGATACTCAAAAGTACGGAACGGATTCGGATGAAACTTTGTGAAGTTGTTTGAAATGCCAAAAGGAACAAGTAATTAATTTTGGCATCTCTGAGTCCAGAATTAAGATCAAAATGAGCTAAATACTAATAAATATGCCAAGTTAGCCTACTCTGCCAATAGATGTCGCTGTGCTGTGAATCGGGTGCCGGGAGCGTCTTCCTCTCGGAATTTCCGTCGAGGGGAACCCTCCTTGTCCCTCAACGCCGCCCCAGTCGTGAAAAATCCGCCTCGGAAGGCTCATAGACCCCTTGGCACTCTCTGAGTGTATATACCTATGCCTCTAGTTTCAGTATATTTCTAGAACAACAGTACTCTTTCGATATGTATCTCATATACGGGAAAAGGTGGTGTTTTAAACAATTTGATTGGTGGAAAGAAAAGGAAGGGACTAATAATAATAATAACATTTGGTATTATGCAATAAAGTATGACCGTCACTCGCAGTTACTGTTGAGGAGTGAACACACTCAAAGAGAGAAATTCATCCTTAAGAACCGAAAATGGGCTTTCTATTAGGCCTACATCCATGACGTCATTGTCGATCCATTGAATGGGCTCCTCCAATATCACATATTATAAATTTAATAAAGCGACTGTTCATACTCAAGAGAAAAAGAATGTTTATTTTGTCCCATCATATATGTCGATAATGGATATGTCTCTAACTATTAGACGTAGAAAAGAAGAAAAAAGGAACACCTTTCCATGTAATAAATATGTTTATTCTTGAATTTGTAAGAAATAAATATTTCCTATCCCTAATTATAAACTCTATATCATTTTATATCGTCAACTCTTGAATTTACGATACCGCTATATTCATGCGTTCATGATAAAATTTACTCTTTAAGAAAAAAGGGTATCTACTTCTCCTGATGTCATATTTACAGTAATGCATTGTACTGGCTTTTCTAAGGATAATATTTATACTGCTAAAGACCAGTAGCATAAAGTTGAACGTTAAATGTAGGGGCTTAATTATTCCCTCTTCAATCGCAAAGTGATCACGAGTATAGTAACCAGCTTTGAAATTGAAGATTATTCAAACTCAATGCAATATGAACATTCCTCATCAAATGATTTTTATTTGACGACTGATGATGGTTGATGTACTCTCTTTTATGTGATTCGACTAAACTATAGGCCGCATAGAAACAAAACAAACACTCTCCCTAAAATACCCTGCTACTTGAATGGCTATTTCGAATCACAAAAGAAAAATTGGCTAACAGGGTACGGATCCCATGGCAGGTTATTCTTATTTCGTCAGCTGCAAGATTTTCGACTTTTGGCATCATAATTCCAACATGGATTGCTCATGAGGGAAAATATGGCAAAACTAAATCAAATATATTCCCTCCAGCTTGACTTGTCAACGCTTGCTTATACGAACCAAAAAAAGTTTTCTGAAAATTCTTTATATATATTTATACATTTTAATATATATAATTTTATATATATATATTTTTATTTTTTTGAGTTGTATATTTAATTGACTTTATTTGTTTCCTTTATTTTTTGAAACATTTATTTAATCAATTTGGTATTTAAGAGTAACTTGGTTTCGACAGGTTTAAATAGAAATTTTTAATCTATAATATTTATTTATTTTTACTTTCATATAACTACTCAAAATAACTCAGTAAAATAAAACTTTATGCAGGCTAGCATGAACGGAGACTCATAATTGATGTTTCATTTAAAGTCGTTCCTGCAAGTCAAGTATCTAAAAAGCTCAAACACCTCCAATCACATTGCCGTGTCGTTATATAAACCTAATAAAACTATCTAGAGCTGTATAATGTATGGATACAGTAGATAATATATTTATAACAATTGAGATCCAGTAGCTTTTTCCTCATTTGTTCCATTCCCGTAAAAACATCATCGTTTCTATTAAAAGTATTATTGTTATTATGCACATATAGTTCTTCTCCTTTTTTAATACCTATGAAGGACTATAGTAGATTGTTTGTTTTGTTTGTTTACATGTTTTTCGTCCTCACACGTTCCAACTTGTGAGGTCCCTATTATATAGGTAAAACACATTCCATACATCTCCTAATACAAAACAAAAATGCGCCGGTGTTCCAAATTTGCCTATGAACAAATAAACAATAAATTGTCAATGCTTCTCTCCGCCTGAAATAATAATCAACTCTTGTTTGCTTACTTAGGTATTATATTATTATATTTCGATGTTATTTAAAAAACCTTGCATGTCGTGTCACTCAAGACATAATATATATGTATAGAATCCATCACTGTGTTGAGTGTATACATGCAGTCGTAAATGTAGGGCCACCAGACTCATGAGGATCCGTTATTGACTTTATCCTATAAAACACATCTCTTTTTTTTTAATAATATTTTATTTATTTCATTCTTCTAGGGTATCTTACATTCCGTACGTTGCAAACGTACATTATATCATTTTGTACTCTCAACACATAATAAAAGCAATAAAGAATATACGCCCATAAGGCAAGAAATTAAGTAATAATAAAATAAAAGGGCATTTAAAAATCTGGTTGATAAAATAGTGGCAGCTTGATCTTCTCAGTCCACACGAAGGGAAATAGATTGTTTACATTTGTACTCCCCATTGTTGTCGTTTGACGCACAAGAGACCGAACGAAGAGCTTCTATTGTCTTCCGACGAGGCGATGGAGACCCACAGGGAGTCCAGATCCGCCCGTTCTTGATGCATAGAGGACCCTTTGAACCGTGGATACCAATGCTCTATCTCATAGGCTTCCTGTAGGTAGGCGAGGTCGACACAAGCCAGTCCGGAGGGGTTAGCATCACCCCATATGCTCCAAATATTACTCCTTCCACCGCTTTGATGACTGGGGCGACCCTTGGACAGAAGTAAAAGAAGTGGAACGAAGTCTCTTCGACCTTCCCGCACCAATGGCAGCTCCGCTTCCGGGATCCACATGGGACTTATTCATGAATAAAGAAGACGTGGCCAGACGGTATCTAAACCATTTTGATGAGAGTCTGTGAAGCGGTTCTTCATTATTATATTAGGACTTCCGCAGCGTTTTGTCTGCCTCAATGCTATATTTCTCACACATCTCTTAAAGGCATTTTAAACAATCGTAAACCAATTTTCGTATTAGCCCTTCTCGTCAAATAAACAATGCTAGAATATTACAAAATATATAAAGAAATTAAGAACTCAGTTACATTAAACCAACAATAAAAACTTTAATAATATTTTGTTGTATTGGGGGTGTTTCTGACTATATAATAATCAGTTACAACAACCAAAATACGAATTATAAAATAAAAGAAAAAAAACATCAAATGTTTTATAATAATTCGTTGTATGGGGGGTGTTTCTGACTATACAGTAATCATCATGCACACAGAATTATGGAATTTTATATTGATGCATAAGTATTTGTGCACATAAACCAAGTTATATATATATATATAATACTCAGGAAATGCCGGGACACTTTTTTTCGTAAGGAGCCAGGCCGGGTCGTGATTTAATTTTTCAAGCCGGGACTTTAATATATTTGTTCCTTCGTCATTCTGAAAGTGACGACTTTTTTATAAAATATTTTTCGTATTATTTTTTAAAAATTTAAAAAACTTTTTTCTAAAAGAAACCGTTTCTTTTTAGAAAATATTTTTTTACATATTTTTGTGACAAATAAAATTATTTTCTAAGAAATGTTGTCACTTTCAGAATGACAAACGAACAAATAATTAAAGTTACCCGGTCGTTTCCTGATATATATATATATATGTATGTATATTAATATACAAAAATAATTTAATTTAAGCTAATTAATTTTGCCTACAGGTAGAAACTTGATGACCAATCAAAAATTAAAAGACTTGAGAAAACCGTTCATATATGGTGGTCGCTGTACACAGTGGACCTCATAAATTTTCCTATGAAATAATGGAACTAAAACATTCTGTGTACATATAAGCGGTTCTATGGTCACATTCGTTTGTTCTCACTCAGTGTTGCAATGAAAAATTAACTTCATTTTTTAACTTATTAAAAATAATAGTTTTTGTTTGTTTATCAGGGTATCCATTGATTTTAAGGTTACTTTTTTTAGCATAACACCATGTGTACTTATATATGACAAATATATTATACATTGATAAGCATATCATCACAATTTAACCTAAAAACCTTTACAAAGTTCGAAAACCATTAAAATTAAGAACCAATATATTTAATTATTACCTACTATATATTATGATATTTATATATAGATATATATATATAGATATATATGATATAGATATATATATATATGATTATAATATATATATTATAATACTATATATATATATATATATATATATATATATATATATATACCGGGTGTTGCAAAAGTCTTTTCCCATCTGGACGACGTGAGCAGTAACCACTAGTGATTAATCATGACGAATGTCTACATGTTAATGTTTATTAGGGGTTTGTTGTACATATTAACAGATGCTATTATTGATGAATTTGACCTCCTTTGGCCTCGATAACGGCCTCTAGGCGGCCGCGGAATGCCCTGCAGACGTCGGCCACGTACACTTTGCGCATGGACCTCCACACCTTGTTCACGGAGGTCTTGAGGTCGTTGACATTGCTGTGGCGGATTTTACAGGCCTTGCTCTCGACATGCCACCAGATGGAAAAGTCCAGGGGGTTCAAGTCGGGGCTCTGGGGGGGCCACATGTTCTTGGGCCAGGTCTCCATGTTGTCAGCCATCCACTTTTGGACCACGTTGGCCGTATGCGCGGGTGCGCCATCCTGCTGAAAAACGTAGGACGACTTCTTGGCCTTCTTGGTGATCTTCAGGACCTACGGGAGGACCTTGGTCTTCAAGATCTCCAAGTAGTCCGCAGCTGTGAGCTTGTAGCCCGTGTCAAACCAGATGGGCGCCATCTTGTCCCCCGTCGAGGCTACTATGCCTAACATCATCACGGAGGCCGGGTGCTTGGTCGTGGTTACGTTGCGGATGTTGTAGTCCTCCTTGTTGAAGCAGACGACCCTGTCGTTCTGCTTGTTGATGACCGGATCAACCGTGAACGTCTTTTCGTCCGAAAAGAAAATTACGCGGTCTCCGTGATGTTTCAAACTGTTCAGGAGCTTGCCACATCGCTCCAGACGAAGATCTTGATGACGTTGACTCAGGAGAGGCCTTTCCACAAGCCTGAGGGACTTGCCTCCCGCGTTCTTGACGGCCCGGGACACGGTGGACTTGTTTACGTTCTTCTTCCTGGCCAATGTGGCCATTGCCAGCTTCGGATTGGCCGTGAAGGCCTTCTGGACGACTTCTGTGGACAGTTTGACTGGGCGGCCACATCGGGGCTTGTCCTTGAGGTCTTGGCCGTCTTTGATGCGCTTGCGCACGTTGGAGACGGTCCTGCGACACACGTTGGTGAGTGTGACGATGTCGTTGGTGCCGTGGCCGGCGCGGATGAGAACTGCTACTTCATGCCGTTTTGCTTCCATGCTGGGCACACGTTTGTGTAGCTACATGTACAGTACTTTGTTTTGAAGATGACGTCATGCTCTACAATTCTCACGCAACAAAGTTTCACAGAAAATATCTTTAAACCTCTCAAAAATACAGTTAAAACATGGGAAAAGACTTTTGCAACACCCGGTATATATATATATATATATATA
>CP045899.1:19969886-19985288 GCA_013387185.1 Caligus rogercresseyi | reverse complement strand
TAGATTAAAATGATATATGTGCCCTGAATGGGCCCTTATGTCATCCGACTTGTGATTATATTTGATATGAATGAATAACATATAGAATGGAATTAAGAGTGAGCCGATCAAATATTTGGTCTGAGGGCTACAATTTACTTCGATAAATGCTAGGTAAATCACGTCATATTGAGTGCGTGAAATAAGTGCCCCCCCCCCCCCTCTTTGACAAGTCTGACATTGAAGTCCATGACGACAATCCACACACATCAATTATTGAATTACAAACCACTTATCCGAGAGGACCCGTTCCTACTGGGGCATCTACTCTTGGTAGCATCAAAGAAAAGGACATAACAACAAAAGAATGCAGTATTTAATTCGGAGATAAGTGGGACAAAAAAAAAGATCTTTTGAGCTGGTTCTAAATATGTTTTTAAAGCCTTTTTTAAATATAAATTTGAGAGCAATCATATGACGTTTCTATCACATCAAGAGACTCATTCAGGACAATACAGAGTTCTTATGATTCATTGTAATGTCACTTTTGAATCGTCCTTGAACGGGTTTTTTAGAGGATTAAGATTGAGTGAAGGACACAGAAGGATCCTAAATGTGATCATATGAGGTAATATACACGCTCATTTCATTGCATTCTAATAAAGTAACGAAAGAATGTATTTTATATACTAACATTTTTCATAATATTAAGCACAATATGAAATACGGTCAACTCTGACTATAGCGGACACAAAAAGGGAGCCTAAGAATGACCGTTACAACAAACTGAAATGCAGTCTTTTTGGCTCAAAATAATAATAATAATGCTTTCTTGAAATACATTTACATATACATATGCGATAATATATCAATAACACAACACTCTAAATATACATATCTTCTACATGGTATTCATAAAGTAATTCCTGAAGAATGGTTTAATTATTTTAATTTTTATGTTCATTAGTTTACATTAAATAGGCTTATTTTTTATTCGAAATTTATTTAACTTTATCCATATCCTAGACCAAATCCTAGCTTATAATTATTTTATTTACACAGAATTGTATTTATATATATACCTATACATATATTTATATATATATATAATATATTTCTATATATATTATCATTTAGAACTTCTATGTTTAAACTAAATATTACGACTCCTTTTTGCGGAAGAAAATTATATAACAATAGATTTTTCTTACACAGATTTGAGATTATTTTGTAACAGATATATATATTTTGATTTTCTCATATATATATCTATGTATATATATATTATGTAAATACATACACAAAAATATATTCTCAAAATAAATACTATAATTACTTTAATAATAGTAAAAAGCTATATGAAATATCGATTTAACTGGACCGATCCAGGGGCACAAGTTATATACTTTTTAATTATTTAATATATAAATTTAGTTATTGTATAAAACGTTGAAGTATAGTATTATATCACCCTAAACATGATTTCCTACAATTTGTTTACTTTTTTAAACAATGCCATCCATACTAACAGCAGTATTACACATAAATACCGTAAGGATTCAGCACATAAAGAAGCTTCAGAAACAAAATATACAAATTAATTGTCGGTCAAAACATTCATGTTTATAAAAACCCTTTTTAAATAGCCGAATATTTCCTCCATAATAAACATTTTACTTATATGTATGGAACGTGAATGGATATTTAAAGGCGAAGGGATTTAAACCATTGTGAACCATTGGAATGTATATATACTTAACCATCAGGTATTTCCACACAAAAAGTATCCCAAGAATAACTCACTCTAATGACTTTTTAATCTTTTTATTATATTCCTAGGTATTTACATACATATTTTATTCCCTATTTCGCCTATTTATTCATTTTCCTGGCCACATTTTTTATTGCCTTATCCTTCCTTCTTTTTTAGATAGCTTCTCCCCGTGCGAGCGAGCGAGCGAGTCCGCCTCTATCCCTCTCCTTGTTCTCCCTCCCCCTCTACATCAACTTCTATTCCTCGAAGACTCTTTCTCATCAGTTCAACTTCAGACAGCTCATCGTTAGGAGCGACGAGAGTTTATAATAAATATAAATAGCAAGAACAACATTAATACCAATTATCAGTTTGTGTGTGTGTGTGTGTGTATCACTATATCATCGCCATAAATATAACCACTCCAACTCCAACAGTTGCTTAAATTGAAGGTAAGATATCCATTCTGGGTCCACTCATTAATCATAACAACGAATGGGGTCCTTTTTAATAACCAGGCTGCAGACTACTAGCATCTGCTTTTCAATTAAAGGGACTATACTTATTAAGCACTTAGATAGGTATCTTGCTCACTTCAACATTTATTATTATTATTATTATCAATAATAGCTTTAAAAGCTGCTTATATCCTTTTATCGTTGTTTTTGTTGACCCTTCTTAAGAGTCTATCTATCATAGGAAATCTGGTTTTTCTTCCTTTCTCAGTAGGAAAGGAAATGGTAAAATAAAATAAAAACCATCGGAAGTATGTTATTATTGATACTGTTTTTTCTCATGACAAAGATCCTTTTCCCCCCCCTCTCTACACCAACTCTTTTGTGGTAGGACTTTTATTTTTAGCGATGATGTGAGGAAAATATAAAATATATGGTGATCCATCAATAAATGACTGTTGAATGAACTGTTGTTTATCTACATAAATATATGTAACATTTTTTTTTTTCTTTTTTCAGTCAAATGCACCAATAAAGGTCCGACCTCTTTTGTTCGGTTTTCCCCTTTAATATCATTCAACTCACAACTTCAAAATGAAGAAGTGGACAACGACAGTGACCTCCACGCAGGTCTCTCTCCGTCGCGTTATTTCTCTGCGTCGCGGTGGGCCCCTTAATGAGGTAGAGTCCTGGGCTCTCCTCTCTGCGGGTGCATCAGCACTCCTTACAGACGGCGGAAGCCGGACGCCTCTATTCAGCCCGAAAGCCTTATGCTCCGCTCTAGTGGCGTTGTGCGAATCAGCGGGGAATTCAATTCCCTTGGAGAAGAGTTTATTTGCTCTTCTTCTTCTTCCTCTTCATCCCCAGTTCATAACCTCTCCTCTGCGGATAAAGTTGGTCTTCACTCCCTTGCCAAGACCCTACAGTCCGTTTCTGGCTCAGCCATTTTGTCCAGCAAGCTGAAGGACACTCTTTGTGAAATGATTTCGGGCGAGAAAACTGTGAGCGAGGTTCAAAGCCTTGCATCCTCCGAGCTTCGACGCCTCATGGGTGAATCTGTTCATGCCCCGGAGGCAAAGTGCATCTCACAGCTCATCAAGGGCTCCATGAGTGGATCATCCAGCAATTTGCACTCCTATGGGAGTGCCCAGCAGCAGCTTATTGTCCCTCCCTCCTCATCCCCTAAGGAGGAAAATAGTGAAATCGAGTTTTCTCGCCTGGACACCAGCACGTCCTCTGAGGCCTCCTCCAGCCCACCACCCCCAGCACTTCCCCCAAAGCGTATCAGTCATTCTGAGGTCAAACCCGACATTCCATTGAAGAGCTCCAGCGCCCGAGGACCAAAGGTCTTCAAGCGAAACCCTCCCGTCTCTACAGAGTAGTTGAGCCCCTCACAAAGATATCTACTTCTCCTGTTCCTGCCACGAAGCGCGTCGTTGGCCCTGAGTTCTTCGTCATGAGCGAAAAGTCCCCCATTAACCTCGATATGACCATTCACTCCGAAGGGACAGCGTGGCCAAGAGTCTCACTGTCGTCATGATCTCTGGCCAAAGAATTGTTGTGCACGTCACTCCCTCTAGCGCTACAGTAGGAGAAGTCCTGGAACGCATTCTCACTGCCATGGACATTAAGGAGTCCTCCCTCTTTAGTCTTGCCACCCTCAACAACCTAGAAGAATACCTCCCCTTTCCTCAGACACGAAACTCACCAAAGTCGCCCCCTCGGGATGGAAGGACTCAGTCAGTGATGCCAGAAGCCAGTCATACAGTGATTCCTTTGCCCTCCATCTCCGTTTCAAGTTTTTCCCCGAAGACATCGACTCTGACTTCACGGATCCCAACAACAAGCACCAATTCTATCTTCAGTGCAGAAAGGACTTTCCAGTCCCAGTTTCGCCTCAGCGTCAATCAGGCCTTGGGCCTAGCAGCCATGGCTCTCCAAGTCGAATTTGGGGACTTTAACGAAGACATCCATGAAAGTGGGAGTATTTTGTTCTGGACCACTATTTGCCCCGAGAAATCATCAAGGAGTTTGGCCGAAAGGAGGCCTACTCCGCCCTCAGCCAGCTCCACAAGGCCACCTTCGGTCAAAGTCAAAGCAAGACGGAAGTCAAGTTCTGCAAAGAAATTCAGAAGCTCAGCCACTACGGTTTCCATTTCTTCACGATCTATGAGAACAAGAAAGTCCGGGACGGAAAGCGGCTTCTCGGGATTCACAACCAAGGGATCTTCCTCTTCGACAAGTCTTACACAGCCAGTGCGCATTCCGTCAACGCATCCTATCTCTGGAACCAAATTGTTAGAATTCAGTTCGACAAGAGTCACTTTCACCTTGTAGTCAAGTCTGAGCGCTCTGAGAACATCAGTACAAGTTCTACCTTCCTATGGACCTTCAAGCCAAGTCATGTTCGATCTCTCTGCGGCCCACCACCAGCGACACACCAAATGCGCTACGCCTCCAAGGCCTCAGTAGCTGACGAGACCGCCATCATTAACTACAAGGAAACCCAGCATCCGGAATCCGCAGCCTCAAGAATCGCATTCTGAGCAAGCGGTCCCTTAGTCAAAGAAGCTTTACACCAAGAGCACTGCCCTTCCCTCTGAGGATCTCATCTCATCCAAGAAGAATCCAGAGTCACTTCAGCAACAACAAATCATGATGCCCACCCGAAATCCCCTCAAACGCTCCACCACTCTTCCTCAACCACAGTCAAGAGGCTGACTCACTACTCCTCCATGGCCACGGATCTGGGAACGGAAAACAATGTCCTCGACACCTCCAACAAGGAAAACTGCACCCCAGACAAAAATTATAGGTATGTATTCCACTGCATTCCTTTAAAGGAATTCCTTAAAAAAACATCTGTAAAATAATGGAATACATTTTCTTTTTTTAATTGATAAAAAGACATATTTTTTCAACAAATTTCATCCTTTCCTACTGTTCTTCAAAATCACCGCTTAACCATCTTCCTTTATTTATAGATATAAAGTCTATTTGGAACCCGACGATGATGAGTCTTCCTCCAATAGTCGCCCGGTACAAAGACTGCCTCTACAAGAGAAGCCCCTTCGTGACTTCATCGAGACACCCCTCAATCGGGCTCTGGCCTCTCGTCGCCGCATCTCCACTGCCCTAGGAGGGGATAAGCGACGTCGCTCCGAGTCAGCGGGTCGACGGATCCCCATGGGTCGACTTGCTACCATGGGTCAAGCCTCTATGGGCGGAAACAAGCACGGGCATGCGCATGGGCACACGGATATCCATGTCTGCACTTCACCGAGAACGCCTTCGACTCACAACAGACTTGAGCAGTCTTCCCCCTGCGACCAAAAAAGCGGAATCTGACTTGGACTTTGATGCCATGGAGGTCAAGGCCATTCCATTGCGCACACCTTCTTCAGACTACCAAAACATCGCCTTTCCCTAGAAGATAAACCCATCCTCCCCCAAAACGAGTCTCTGAGCGATTCTCTGATTGAGCGATTTGACAAAATGGACTCTGACGAGTCTGCCATGCCCGAGCGAGAAATCGTGGCCGTCACCCTAAGCAAGGACTCCCGAGGTCGACTTGGAGTCAAAATCACCGGCACTCCCGCTGGCATTTATATCGGAGACTTTGACCCTAGCGGTGTCATGGTCGTATCCGGTCGCCTCACGCCTGGAGACCGGATCATCGCCGTCAACGGCCGCTCCCTCGAAAACGTCTCCTACAACACAACCCTTGAGCTTATTAAGAAGTCCCCAAAGAACGTACAGTTCCTTGTATCACAATTGAAGGCCAGCAGCTGAAAAAAAGGCCCCTTGTCTTCATTGTTGAGTTTTTATATTCTCCTTCTTGTTGTCTGTATCCGTCTTTTCCGATCTCAAAAAACCAGTATTACTCCCTATTAAATTTTTATTTATCTCTTCATAATCAAACAATATATATCTTTATTTATATAATAAACTTGAATTTATGACTATTATTACACTATTTATATGTTTAAACCTCTGTTAGACGTGCTTAAAATAAAAACCATATGCGAATTGAATATAACATTCTTTTATTGAATCAGGTAGTCAACACTTTATTTAGTCTGCAACGAAATATCCACATAAAAACCAAGTGGTAAAAAAGTATATGACATTTTTTGGAATAATATTCCATTTAAGATACTTAAATTGAATGGATTCTTTCAACAAGTTTTTGTTTAAATCACTCAGTAAAGGTGTTCTTATACATCTAAGTATTAAGGCAAAATTGTTTGCATTAAAGATTCCTGATTGGTGACAGTGGATACGTAGAGATTAAAATATTTATTATCATTAAAAGACCATGTTTTTCTAGTATACAATATTTTTATGGCAATACAGCACTTTATCGTGTTTCTCTTTCCTCTTAGAACAAAAAAACACGTTCTTTTCCTAGAGCCATGAGCCTATATAATAACTGCATAAACAACTGTGAAGATAAAAATGTTCGACTTGAAGATGATGCATGGCGATCTAAAATGGCTGTTGGGGCAAAATCCTCATAATGACGTCACTGAGTATTCACTCTCATTCCGTCCTTTCTTTCATTCCATATAACTTCCAGACTTGGACCGCTCAATGGATACAAAAATTAATTTCTTCATCTCTTATTTGTTTACTATGCTTAAAAAATAATATATATATATATATATCCTCATAAAAGCATATAAAATGGTTAGTTGATTAATATCTCTCGCCTTTTTCTCCTTTTATTGATTTACTTGCGCAATATTATTATCATAAGGGTTGATGGTTCTACCTCAACATGATGTTATCATGACTATTATTATATTATCTTCTTCTTATGGTTTATTATTTTTATATGATAAGTGCATTGATTGCATGTATGCAATAAAAAGAACAACATGCAACAAGTAAGGGGGCATGGAAGACGCATCTGCCTCTAAATAAATGTGATTATCATAGTAATAAACAATGCACCTATCTACTACATACATACACAAGAGCATGAGTTATGTTATTCTCCTCCCATCTGCATTTGGTTATTCCTTCTGAGACAATCGAGAGAAGGTGTGTTGTTGTTGTTTATATGAGGTATTTCTTCCTCGTGTGGTCCATCAAAATGCCTCCCTGCCGTGAGGATGCTATACATAAAGGTGAAAACAAGAATAAACTGCTCCTGATAATTGCATATAATTGTCTAATGTATTCTTTTATTTTTGGGGGGCATGTGGAGGAAAGGCTGCCCCAATAAATAATGGTTATTTGTCCATTTGTGGCCATATTTTAACAACTATTTTATTTCTTGTTCTTTATAGCAGCCTGGATGGCAAGAGATCTACAAACATAATGCTTTAATTTAGCTAAAAGAAATGAATGTAGGTATAAAGGCATGTAAGTCGTTTGACTACTCAGTGCTGCATTAGCATAGCAGTTGTTTATTTATGCTAATTCATTGAACAAAACATTTTTTTTGCCTTTATGGTTCGAAAGAATTGAATATCCGACAGGATATAAATAAGCATTATAGCATTAAAATTAGTTATCGAACCTAGGATCTTATCAATGAGGTAGTGGACCAAAAATGACCATACCCTCTCGGGTATTCGAACCTGCGCCCCCAACATTGAGAGTTGAACACGCCTTAACACGCACGGTATTGCACTCCCTTTTATGCCATTGATATTTCTATTTATTCATTATTACAACTCTTATATTAACATCTTCCAATTAGATAGAATCCATCTAATTAAATATAAAGGAATACAAAAGGAAGCCTATTATCTCGCTTGTCTTTCATCAAAGCCTTGAGCGCTGTTTGAGCATGCTGTCAAACACTTTACAACTTGGAGCTTTCAAAATTCTTGATTAGTAGGTTTAGGGATCCTAAACACGATTTTTTACAAACTGTAGATAGTTCAACATTGGATAAAGTTAATTTGGAAAGGCAAAATAATTATTGAGGCAAGTCAATATGACCTTATGAATAAGATAAGGAAACACTTTAATCACGACTATAGCTGTAGAATGCAAGGAGTTGCTAAAGCCGTGAAGGTGGCTTAAAAAGATAATATCTATGTGGAAGAAGTCATTATAGGTTTTTTAACTCTTAATGGAAATATTTAGTTTTTATAATAAGAAGACAATTGTTTAGGTAGACCAGCTCATACCATGTTCTGATGTAGTGGGATCTATTTGATAGGTAAAACAAACAAACAAAATATTTATCCTAATGAACCCTTTTATTTTATTTATTTATTTGACTTTTTGCCAATAATAAATACATTTTTTGTCTATGATTTATATTATTTTTTAATCAGGCCCTTAAGTTCATTTATTGATGGTTGGTCAATAAGCAAAAATGCGAGCCAACATATGACGCGACACGAAAAAAGGAGATTCTTCAACAGAGCCTACCTGACCAGACGCCTTAATTACTCTATGAATCCGGAGTCAAGTCATCCTTCATTAATTAAACTAATGAGCAACCCGTGTTCAGAAAAAAGTACATCATTTGCATTTATGACCTCGGACTTCATTTCTTTAAAAAAAATCTCCTCAATTCATCTTCATTCCTTAAATACTTGCAATAATATTTCTGGCGTTCATGATCCTGATGATGATGTCTTTATGGCACCGAAGGAATGCCGCCTCGATGAGTGGGATAACTACATACAGTAAAAAGAATAAGTCATGTTTACAAACTAAGACTTCCACTGGAAGCGAAAAGAAAAAAATGTCTTAACAAATAAAGATATCATTTCTTCCCATCTTATCTTACATCTTTTTTCCTTAAATAGAGTTATTAGTTATTATCTGAACTCCATACAAGTCGGACTTCATCGTTTTGTCAGGCTATTAAGGATTTTATAGTATTAATAAATCATCCTACATCTACAAATTAAATGTCTATTTTTCTAAAAGATAAGGGATTAAAAGAAAAAGAAGGGGGAATATTATTAAAAAAACAGCCGATGCTCTATACTCAGCTGATTCCTGGATATTGCTTCGAAAGAAATTATATTTGTCCCGTAAACCTCATTCCAAAAGTATCAAAAAGATTAAAAATTATATAATTAATTATATTTTAGTGAGTGATGTTTTATGTTATCAATTATTTTTATATATCTAATTCATGTTGAGCTGTTCTTTCGTGAAGAAGATATTTTGGACAAAAAGATCTTTTTATGGTCATATACAAACTACTTCACCTTTTGAAGAACTGAATAAAGAGAGAAAAACCATTAGGTAATATACGCTATTTATATCGGGGATGTGTGAATTCGTCGAAGTCTGTCGGAATGGGAGAATATTAAATCGTTGGGGGGTATTTACATAAGGAATCTACGGTATCCATAATAATCACATTCCCTATTCGTGCAGCAAGAGATCAATATAAAGAAATCCCGAGAGGGATGGTCATTTTTGGTCTACCTCATTGATAAGATCCTAGGTTCGATAGACTAATATTAAAGCTATAATGCCTATTTATATCCAGTCGGATACTGCAATTCTTTCGAACCATAAAGGCAATAAAATTGCTTATTTATATCCTGTCGGATGAAAGTTATTGAACCATTCGGCAAAAAAATGAATAAAGAAATGTTTAGCTAAAAAAAAAAGTTATCTGACATTTGATCCAAAGGGCAGTTATGAGCCAAGCAATGCTCTAGTTGCAGTTCCACTGCTAGACTCCGCTTTTTTGCCGCAGTTACTCATGTCAATAATCGCTTCATGGAGTTCGAGCAGAGGACGTATTTAAAGGACGGGCCAGAGTCTCATTGACCTGCCCATGGGGACGGGCCTAGAGTGAATCATAGAGAATATGATAGAGTACCGAAGAAACATACGATAGCACTGAATATGGGGAGAGGGGAGTTGTTCGCTCTCCATTGTGAGGGGAATACCGAGTGATGTACCGAAAGAACTAAAGAGAGAGGGAGAGAGATTTCATATATTAAATATATTTATCTGTATGAAATATGGAGTCCGACAAGGTCAATTCACTCTCTTTTTCATTATAAAAACCTCTCTTTCCATTGTTCCATGACTGTTTTGTCCCCAAAAATGAAAAGCAAACAAAAACACCGAAGTTCACCGCTACTACAAGTCGCTACTTCGGTACTCTATATCCTTTATGATGTGAACAACAACTTAAATAAACGAATATCATATTTATAATACTAAGAAAGGTCTTCCTTATGGTTTTTATCAATGGCATTGATGAATCCTTTGGGAGTTATTACTTCAATAATACCTAATAATAATATTAATGAAAGCAATTAATCGCACTCTACGAAAGGTTAAATGAATTATTTTCTTCCATAATTCTTGTCAAGGAAATATGTTTCATGCATAGAGAGCCCCCTTGGTTCATTAAAATTATTCTCTTTAGCCTCTCTCATACCGCTTGGAAAATTAACCTTTCATAAAATTACTACAAATATGTCCACAGGAATTTATTACTTCTTAATTTGTATCAGCTAAATAACGAATATTCCGTATCATCTAAATATATATAGACAATAATTACAAAATTATAAATTAACAAATATTAGGCTCCTGATTATCAAAATAAGCTTATGTATATATAAAAATAAAAGTATGTTGTAAGTACGAATAGACTGGAGAATAATAGATACATTACAAACTAGAGGCATATATACACTCAGAGAGTGCAAACCTCCGCCGTCACAGGGTCCTTATGAACCTTCTGAGGCGGATTTTTCACGACTGGGGCGGCCGTAGAGGGTCGGGGGAGGGTTCCCCTCGACGGAAATTCCGAGAGGAAGACGCTCCCGGCCCCCGATTTTACAGCACAGCGACATCTATGGCAGAGTAGGCTAACTTGAAATATTATTAGTATTTAGCTCGCTTTGCATCTTAATTCTGCACTCAGAGATTCCAAAATTTAATCACTTGTTACTTTTGGCATTTCCAACAACTCCACAAAGTTTCATCCGAATCTGTTCCGTACTTTTGAGTTATCTTGCTGACAAACAACCCAAAAACCAACGCTATGAAACAATACCTCCTTCGCGGAGGTAATAATGATATTATAGAATAATCAAAAATAATATATATAACATTTCAGATTAGAATATGTTCTAGGGTCATTGAGAGCCATAAAGATAGGAATATTTTTACCCATTGCTCATACAACAGCAGCGTTGTGTCAGGACTCATCAATATAGTCCATGTCTTTTATTTTCGCAAATAGGCTTACAGAGGGCAGGCTGATATTGAGCACAAGGGGTTATTGATGTCTTTTGCAGAGAGAATGAATGTGATTCTTGTGTTGCTCAAATTGGCAGGCACTCACACATAACCAGATGTTTATTTTATTTATCTCTTAACAACGTCGTTATATAAGCCTAATAACGGACATACATGCGGTTCTCCGTAAGATATGCTAAATACAAAATACATCTTACCAATTGATTCTATTCGGATCAAGTGAGTTTTACAGGAAATATGTATAAAAGATGTGTTTTAAAATAAATGCTGAGTGTGAAATGTTTTCATGGTTTTGAACGATTTCGGATACCCGAACTATGTTTTATATTCATTATAATTTTCTTCATTACAAGAACATTCTTAGATAATTATACATAGCCATTCAAAAAATGTAATTTTAAAAATGTGAATGAATATTTTCATATATTTGTAAGTAATCAATAATGTAAGGTATTATAATGTTTTTCCTATTTACGATCCTCAAGTCTTATTATATATAATTATATATATATACTTTTTATATTATTGTAATTAACAAATGTAAATAAATAATTATATTATATTTATCAGTGATTATTAAGTAGTATGAAGTAAAGTTTTTTTCACTCTTTTAAGCATGTTTTTATTCATAGGGAATAAAGAATACTGTAGCAACGATTGGTAGCGCTAAATACCGGTTATTTGTTAGCTTATAATATATATATATATACTTTTTATATAATTGCAAATAAAAATATAAATAATTAATTATATCATATTTATCAGGGATTATTAAAGAAAATGAAGTAAAGTTTTTTTTCTTTTTAGTATGTTTTTTCATAGGAAGAAGAAATCTGTAGCAACGATTGGTAGCGCTGAATAACGGTTATAAGTTAGCTTATAATATTTTGGGGAAAGATAGCGAGAGTACGAACTAAGAGACTTCATATTCTTGTCATGATATACGATTAAAAGTCATATTTATTTAATGATCAAAAAATATAACTTATAATGGCTGTGTAAAAAACTCTGATCCATTGTATGGCTACAATGCTGGTGTCATTTGCCTACGGAACAATAGAACGCTTAAGATCTCAACAAATTATAAATGGTCAAGTGCATTGTTTCCATTTCCACACATGATTGAATTTATCTAATGTAATAATTGCTTGAACATTAAGTTAAACAAGCTAATTCTCTTACGAAAAAAAGGTTCTTCTGGAGAAAAGTATTTAAGTACCCAAAATATTAATTTAATTTTAGCAGTCAATTATTAGATTTGAAAGAAATAATATTTTTGAACTAATCGGCGGGTTGTATTGATAAAAGGATATTTTTATTTATAATATTCATTGCTACTGTTATGAAATAGAAAATTGCTATAAAAAGTTAAACATACATGTATAATGCAAACAGTTTAGGTCTAAAAAGGATGTAAATAATAAATTGGTTTATTACACATGAAAACATAATAACTTGTTTATAGAGTATGTTTCAGAACCTTTCAGTTTTGTGTGAAAACATAAACCCTTTTTTTGCATGTTTTATATAATATATTATAATATATATGTATATATTAAGAGGAAATTAGCTCATATTTTTATTCCGATGCTGTAGCTACTGTTACTAAAAAATATTTGCACCATTAATGGTTCAATAGAAATAAAATGATATTTAAAATCATCTCACTGTTGTTTGATTTTTTTCTCTAATGAATCAGTTTTACATTTTAATAAAGCCTTTGGTTGGCCATATATATATATATATATATAACTGTCTTTCCCTGAAGCTGAGAGTTTAGACGCTTGATATCTTCGGATTCGACTACATCTACTAATACGATTTTTTTATTATTAAATAAGTATTATGAATTGTATGCCTTATTTTATATTGAACTTAGTGATACTTATTAATACTTAATGACGTATGAAAGCCGTTGCTGAAGGAGAAGCACTATGTTTTCAAGGTTGTTTTTTTCATTCAAAAACTCATTTGAATACCCTGACGCATTTCCCATAAAAAATAAGAGACAAAAAGCCGTTTGTAAGTCTTCAGGAATGACACTTCCTCTGAAGAGGAATCATCATTAATAAGAGCTCCTCATGAACATTTGTACTCTATTTTTGATAATTTCGGTTTTAAGGAATCAAGGGTTAAGAGAGAGAGAGAGAGTCTCATTTATCATCGGACGACGACGACGAATTGTCTGCCCGTGAGAAATCCTGGGAGCTCATTTCACATCTACAGACAGAGGAGAGCCAAAATAAAAGGAATCTTGTTGTTCTTGAACAACAATCCATCCTTTGCGGGAGGGAATCCCAAGAGATCACTTAAGAGCGTTTGAACAATGACGGTCAAGTTTGCACCTGGTTTATTCATTTCTTCTTTTTCTTCTTTCTTGCCCAGGCGGATTCGCCCCTTTGTCTTCTCCAATGCTCTTTGACAAATGAAGAAGAAATATTCCAAATTTCATAGTAGGGTTATGTACCCTTTGGAGGTAATAATGGTTTTTTGAGTACGCAGAATTAATAAACAAATACCGTTCATTCAGAAGGAGCAGAAAAAGAATTTGGGCATGTGACGTCATTGGTTTAAGAATCATTAAAAAAGATTATAATCTTCTTACATGGGACTATCTATGAAGGTACACAACAAAGATTACGTAAATTAAAGACACTTGAACGTTGTCATTACATTTTCAAGGTTCCTTGAGTGTCTTAACAGCAATTTTACACTTCATAGATGTTGTTTGTATTAATTTGTTATTTATTTAGGTCTATATTCTACTTTAGCTTTGAAGGATAATTACTTCATTCATTTTATATGAATTTAAACTTAATTAATAAGCAAGCGGCTATAATCAATAAGAGGTACATTTTGTTTAAATGTTACATATATTCGTTTAAAGATTACGTAGACACCGCCGTTACAGATTGAATAGAGATTAAGTTTGTTTTGTTTTTTAGGTGCATATTATATATTAAGGTTTTTTTTTTCTTTAGACATTAATTTTGAATTACAATGTTCATTTATGTTTTTGTTTTAACATAACTGTCTTTAGATTTTTATATTTATATATTTGTTTTCTATGTTATTGTGTATTTCACTATATTTTTTTTTAATAATAAATATATTTTTTAACCCAAAAAAAAAAAAAAAAAGATTTCCCTTTTCGGAAATGGAAAATGCTTGTTGTACGCCATGAATGAGTTAGACTATTTCAAAAATTAAAATAAAGGCAAAATACTATATACCTTTATTATAATTATTAAGACCTTTTCCTGAAGTAATAAATGCAATAGATACCTTGAAGCTTTAAATAATAACACAAAGATACAGTTAATATATTCGAATAAAATAAAATTTCGTTTCTGTATCTCTCCTGACTCCCAATTCATTTGATGGTTGATATATTTATAATGATAAAGTAAAAGAAAAAGGGAAAGTTTTAGATGTGATAGACAATCCCGAAAATCCATTTTTCCCAGGTATATTCCCACGACAGCTTTTGTTATTTTTTTTAAACTGCCCGGTTAGATTTGTACCAAATTTTCGGTAGATGATTTGAGGTTTGGATCTTTAGATTATTGCTGGAAAACTCGTAAAAGGTTTATTCTATAAAAAACGTTTACTTCAAGTTCTTGATAATGGGGCATTATACTTGGATATAAAGGAATATCAAAAATATTGATCTTTTCATATGAGAATATACAATTACCACTTGGTAACTGCAAAAAAAAAAAGAAGGGAGAGAGTATTTTGCCTCACTTCTCTCCGTTCTTTTTTTTCTTTCTCTTTCTATCCAGGTAACACTAACAGCAGTTACCAAGTGGTAATTGTATATTTTCATATCAAGGATGAAATTTTTTCGGGAGAGTACGTGCAAAAAGGTATTGCTTATTTCTCTTAAAGTATAGCGATTTTTAGAACACCAAACATATCAAATGAAAGCTTGGTACACCCGCTTTAATATTTGGTATACTAAATCATGTCAATTTAATAAGTAGAGAGTTATATATATAT
>CP045899.1:19953493-19969786 GCA_013387185.1 Caligus rogercresseyi | reverse complement strand
AAAACGCTCCAACAATCCAAGACACAAGCCATTGAATATGCTTTGTCAAGTATCCGAAGTCTTTTAGCGGAACGACTGGCTATTCTCATCCCCTGGATCAACACTCCGTCAGAGCATTTTAATATCTACCTCCGCACGTCATTCCCTGTTAGCAATGAAGATTCCTGTGCTTCGGAGACCCAATGGACTTACGCCGGAGATTTAATAAAGTTTTTACCCTGATGGCACAATGGAGCCTGAAATTTCTTCAACGACTAATCCCCAATATAAAAACTATCAAATGATTTTTAAATGTATGAGCCAATGTTACTTCTATATACTCTTTTTTACCTCCGCCGAAGGATGTTTTCACTGGCTTTGGTTTGTTGGTTTGTCAGCAGGATAACTCAAAAGTACGGACTGATTCGGATGAAACTTTTGTGAGTTGTTGGAAATGCCAAAAGAAACAAGTGATAAATTTTGGCATCTATGATGCGAATTAAGATGCAAAACGAGCTAAACTAAAATATTTCAAGTTAGCCTACTCTGTGTTAATAGATGTCGCTGTGCTGTGAAATCGGGTGACGGGGAGCGTCTTCCTCTCGGAATTTCCGTCGAGGGGAACCCTCCCCCGTCCCTCTACGCCGCCCCAGTCGTGAAAAATCCGCCTCGAAGGCTCATAAGGACCCCGTGACGGCGGAGGTTGGCACTCTCTGTCTGGTCCATCGGGCGGGCATGCCCGCTGCCCGCCCGCCCGCCCCGACAGGCCGGGCTCGGGCGCAAAAATATGAAAGTCGGCGGGCCTTTTTTCAAATTAATTAAATATCTTTCAAATAAAAAGTCTCTCCCATATAGGGTTTCTCATCGGAATTTTTTGGAAATTCCTTTCTAAAAAAAACGTCATCAAACATCGTCACTTTTTTCCTCAAACCTCTTTCTAAAAAAAAACGTCCTTTCTTTTTCTCGGTCTGTTGAATGAACTTCTTTCTGCTATACATAGATTTTCCCAATGGCCGGTCGGGCGCAAGTCGGGGCATATCAAACTAATCGGGCTCGGGCCGGGCTCGGGCTCATATTATTAGTCTTTCGGGCGGGCTCGGGCTCAAAAATCGCGCCCCGATGGACAACACTTACTCTCTGATGGTATATATACCTCTAGTTTAATTTCTTTTGTTACTGGTTTCTTTAATCTGTTGTAATTTAACGTGTTTTTATTATTATATGATGTTTTTTAAACCGTTGTTTGACTTATGTTTAGAGTTTTAATTTTAAACTATAATTTTATTTAAATTTTAATATAACTTCTTCTTTTTAAAAATCATATGGAATATACCTTTCATAGAGTTGGTTATGCCAAGCTCAAGGTCATAAAGACACAAACTCGGTGTTCATAAGTATCATATTCATAGATCGTAGGGAATGTACACACAGCCAATATTTAAATGAAAAATGTAAAACCGTGAGGTTTCTTTCTGCTTCATTTGAAGGTATTATTTTTGCTTTTTATGATTTATATAAAAATGGCATTAACAAATAATAATTAATATTGTATACTTATGATGGAATTTCCATACCACATATTTATATATCAGAGTTAAATTTATACGACTATACATTCTACCTTGCAAGGCTATATAAGACTAACTCTGAATCAAGCTAAGGTTCTTAGCTACGACAAATAATCTTTGTGGCGTCACGGAACATTCCATTCTTCATAGACTATTATATCGCTTAATATTTTAGTATATATTTCCCTACCTATTATGGGATATTTATAATAATATATATCCCAGGAAACGACCGGGAGACCTTTTTTCTCCGGGACCGGGGCCGGGCCAGGACTTAATTTTTTCAAACCGGGCCGGGCCAAAAGCGGACCGGAGTTATATATATTTTCGTTGCTTCGACAATCTGAAGTGACGACGTTTTTTTAGAAAATAATTTCCAAAAAATGAGATCGGTTTTTTTTAGAAAATAATTTCCAAAAAGTGAGGACGGTTTTTTTGTAAAAAGAATCTAAAAAAACAAAAAAAAATATAGAAAAGTGATGACGTTTTTTTTAAAAAATATTTTAGAAAATTCCTTCTAAAAAGTTTATTACTGACAAACGAAAGGAATATTTTTTTTTTTTTTTTTGTTGCCTATATGTTCGATAGAATTGCATCCGATGGATAAATAAGCATTATAGCATTATAATTAGTCTATCGAACCTAGGATCTTATCAATGAGTTAGACCAAATGACCATCCCCTCTCGGGATTCGAACCTGCGCCCCCAACATTGAGAGTTGGACACGCCTTAACACGCACGGCTATCGAGCTCCCCTTCAGAAAATATTTCAGTCCCGGTCCGGTGTCTAAAAAAACCGGGACCGGACGGTTTGGGACGCTCAAAAAACAGCCGGGACCCGGGAAGTTGTATTATATATATATATATATTATATATATATATATATTATACAACTTGTTTAAAAAGGAATGCAGTGCTAATTATAATAACGATAATAAACCTCTCATCGATTTATAGGATCCATATATGTATATGTACTTGTAAACATGGATCCATATTAATAATAGAATTATTATAATGAGGTAGTTCTTTCAACAGCCTCATTCATAGCATATTTTCACACAGAGATTTGAGGGATTCCTCAAATGGAAATGAACTAATAATAATAATAACAAATAAACACAGCTTCAAGAGAAGATTTAACCCATTTGATAAATTAACATAGCTGTGAGAGGAATTCAATAACAACAATAACAAGAAGAAGAACAAAACCATGTTTGGTGTGTTACTACACACACACACACACACATAATACCCAGGAGAAAAATAAGAGTGAAAACATATCGTTATCAAGTTCCTTTGCTTCTATGAGAATTTGAATATATATCCGAGTCGTCTGTATACATTTACTTTAATAAATATAATGAATACAAGTCACGTTGAGGGGCTTAAAAAGAAGAAGAAAAGCCCCCCTTTACTCCTGAATAATAATTATTACAATTCAAAACATGACAAAGGGGAGTTTGAGGAGGGGGGGGGGGGGCACAACCTGACTCTTCTTTTCGAACAATAATACTTCGTAACATGTTAATAATATTTATAAATAATTTTATCATACACTATGAAAGTTCGTCTTCATATTTAATGGGCGAGGCAACGAAATGTGTTTTTTAATCGGTAAGCTTACCCTTTTTTTCCGAACTAGCTTTGACGAATAAGTCGCATAGGTCAAAAAATGAAGAAGGAAAAAGCATAAATATTAGTCGGTACTTGAAAATATTATACTAATATAGACGTTGTCAAAGGGATCCTTTTAGTGTATATTGATACAAACTCTAAAGAGAAATGCTTAACTTCAATTTTTTCTATTTTTAAGATAATCGGTATTTCTTGCTCAGAGAATTATATAGGTCTTATTTAAGGAGGAAGATTATTTTATTAAACCAAAGAAAAAAAAAAGGAAAAACTTCACATATAAGTCACATTGGAGTATAAGTCGCATAAAAATAAAATATCTGAATAAACCCAAAATATATTTTAAAAAAAGTCTTATAATGATTTCATTGATTCAGAATTGTCGATGTGAGATGTTAATGTGTGAGACCCAACATCCGCCTATATTCTATATTCAACTGAGAGAGGACAAAATAGTCTACTCAAAGAGATATTTGAAACCATGCAAATAATTAAATGGCTGCTCCACTTAGTCATGATCTAGTATATAAGTCATGGGAATTTATAAAAAGGAGATCCAGAAATAAATGTCCAGTAATTATAATAATAGATCATCCCTTGTAATACTTCCAGAAAAAGATGTCCCCTAAAATGACGTCACATTACTTTTATAATTTTTCCTTTTTTTAATACCATAATACTTGGACTCCTCAAGGGATAATAAGTATTTCTTTCTTCTCCTCTTTATTTTATCAATGGCTGACATGTACATGTTGCAGTAGAGATGGAGATCCAGTAAATCATTGACTATCCTGGTAGAGATTACGATCCTAATCTCTTCTAGGAGAGATGACAACTTAAATATGGAGATAATAGTTTACGATGTTGTACAAACTTTTTATTTCATTTGCGATTTTATTCTATATTTTGGTGGAAATGATTTCATTTTTGTGTTCAAGGAAGCAAATACGACGCAATGGTTTACTAACATTGCATCTATATCACCGACCTATATAATGATATTTGATACTCATCTGCGAAGAAATCAGACATGATAAAATAGTTTCAATAACATCGTCCTTCCATCTACATCCTTCCTATAAAAGATAACATTCCTGATCTCTTCTAGCAGAGTCGTTGATTCTTCTGATATAGATTACGATCGTAGTCACTCCTAGGAGAGGATACGATCGTGATCTCTACCAGGAGAGTCAATGACTGTCCTGGATATCCATCTCTACTGCGACATACACATTGATCTTTCCATTTGCATTTAGTTTGCAGGTATAAAGGTGTAAACAAAATTATTTGCATTTCCCTAATGGGAGAACACCATTTGAGACATCAATACATCATATAATTTAACAAGGTAAGAAACATAGCTTACATTCTTTCATACTCTTGTTAACTTTTAATGGGAGAGTACTTCCGACTTAATACATTAGCAAAACAACTACATCCCGACCTCCCCTGGACAAAAATCCGTATGCGCTCAAATTATTGCTGTATAGTTACTTACTTTGTCCTATTAGAAATATATACTGACTCTGTTATATGTATATTAATAAAGACTGCATTAAAGAAGCGACATTTCATAAAAAAATGCATCAATGCTTAAAATGAAATCTCTAATCTCTAAGTCATCCACAATATATTCACAATGGTATAACAAAACAAACTAATTACTATGAGTTAAAATGATACATTTTTATAGTAAATAAATTGAATAAATCCTATTATTTTCAATCATCCTTCATACTATTTTAACTTTATGATTTTAGCTTTTTATAGTTAAACTCCTCTCTTTAGATTTATTATATTTTTCTATGCAAGTTATAAGATCATTACTTGCATGGGTTATTTATTATGATGTGATGCGGGGAGTCACGGCATTTAAAGTTCGCCTTAAGTAAAATAAGGTACAAAGTATGAACTCATTAAAAAAGTGAACAAGTGACACAATTGTGTTCTACTGTTCCTTGTATTTGCTATAAACATTGAAATCATATCAGCTTTAAAATGCAATTGCATAAAAATGCATACAATAAGATGCATAGTCTAAGACGACGATCTCATTTAGTATTTTGTGATTAAGTTGGATTCATTTGAAGGCATATTTTTGGATAATTGATGTCATATAGAGCCTAAAGTATTGTATAATGTTGTGTATATACATGTATTTTTTTAAATTTCTATCATATGAATTTTAAATTGATATGAAAGAATAAAATATCAAATTAAAATATAGAATATTCCATTGTTTTATATCCGCTTCCATAAAACTTCCATACGCAGCTTCCATTTTGATGATAAAATTGACGCTGAGTTGCTTTTGAATATAAACAAAATCATTCATTAATAAAGCACCATATAAAAGGATATATATTTATAGAACTCCATTGATGTTTTCTTTATCCTTCCGTCCAGTCATTTTAGAACTATGTGGGGAAGTGGATTCTATTCATCCAGAAAAAAGATGAATAATAATATGTACTTTCTTGGCAAATATTCTTTGAATCATTTATTTGCTCTTTAAGAATAAATTGGGGGATTTTTAAATATTTTGTTGATTTGTGTATCTTTGAAAATTATTTTATTCATATAAGTGAAGAAGCGCATTCGAATGGCCATTTTGATTTGAGTTTTAGAGTAGATTAACATCATGGATAAATACGGATGTGTGTCCCGCGAAAGAGATCGGTACCGCATTACCGATTCCGCATTGGATCACGCAACATTTGCACTTCCGGGGTCCTTCCCTTATTCAATTCCATTTTTCAAATAATTTGTAGAACCTACATTCCCACAAACGAAAGAGTGTTAAGATTAAAGATATCTGTAATTGTTATAGTATGACTAAAAAGACGTCAGTGACCAACAAAAGTGTAATACTCATTAAAAATATATATATTTTTGGGAGAACAAGTATTTGAATACCACTTTTTATAAAATTGTTTAATTGAAATATCAAAAAATATCGACATCAAATTCTGTAAATTCTAATTCTATAATAAGATTCGAGCATCAAATAAATACAATATATAAATATTTAGATTAATGCGTAGTAGAGACTAATAACTAAATATTAAGTTAATGATAAACCATTAAAATGGTTCATAGCGGTTTCGAGGGTTCGGAACTGATTCGTTACTATGTATCATAATATTTTTTTTTGTTCACCTCTATAAATACTTCTTGAGGTAGAACGAGTAAAGAACATTCTTAAAATTGCAATATATATAGGAGATAGTCAAAGATTGCTCAATCAACTTTGCCTTGCATCCGAAACAATTATCAATTCATAATACTCTCTGATATTCAGTCTGCTAGCCAGAAAAAAAAATGCCTATATATTGCCCTTAAAGAAGGGATTTTAAATAATAGATTATCGTTAATTTGGCTCCTAGATGTCCCCATCCCAACGGAACTTGTTCCGGCATGTGCCGGTAGAGGTATACATATGAGTCTTTGTTATTATTATACTTAAATAAATTAAGTTTACATAATTTAATCCTAGATCTTTAATTTATTTTTCTCCATTGATTAATTTTTATAAGAGACAGCTTTTTTCATTAATAAATTTCCCATACTGTACGTTGAGTATAGCTTTGTGTTTCCTTTGGG
The DNA here is from genome assembly GCA_013387185.1 of Caligus rogercresseyi. Taxonomy (NCBI): domain Eukaryota; kingdom Metazoa; phylum Arthropoda; class Copepoda; order Siphonostomatoida; family Caligidae; genus Caligus; species Caligus rogercresseyi. The sequence goes on along the minus strand of CP045899.1, from coordinate 19,963,001 downwards.
TGCCGCATTGTCTGCAAAGAGGGTCATTCGTTTTACTAAAGCCTTCTTTATTTGCCTATATGGTTCGATAGAATTGCATCCGACGGGATATAAATAAGCATTCTAGCGTGTAAATTAATCTTTCAACCCAAGAATCTTCTCAATGAGGTAGACAAAAAATGACCATCCCATATCGGGATTCGAACCTGCGCCCCCAATATTGAGAGTTGAACACGCCTTAACGCACACGGCTATCATAAGCATTTAGAGGCCACCATTTTTTCTATATATTCCTCTGCCTCTCTCAAACAATTCCGTGAATATGAATATTAATTCTATAATAAAAACATTTTTTTTTGCCTTTATGGTTCGATAGAATTGCATCCGACAGGATAATAAGCATTATAACATTAAAGTTAGTCTATCGAACCTAGGATCTTATCAATGAAGAGACCAAAAACTATCATCCCCTCTCGGGATTCGGATCTGCGCCCCCAACATTGAGAGTTGATCACGCCTTAACGCCTATGACTATCACACTACCATCTTTGTTTAAAGCCTAGATAACATCTTACCATTGCTACAATCCTCTGAATTTGATTTTGATACAGCTTTGTTCTCTATTTATTAATTATCATTGATTAACGTCTTCATCACGGCTCTAATAAGTCTAGAGGTCCGTTTTCTCAAAGAAGAGTGAGTCCATAGGTAGAATCAAGGAGTCTGAGAGTCTAAACGTATATCTTCTCTTAAGATATCTATCAGCTCCAGAATGTCTGCTCCGCTTATCTTTGAATCAAGCGCCCCTGACATGCTTGTGAGGAGAGTATATTGTTGAGGTGATTAAAACATCAATGAGACAAATACTGGGCACTCTTGTTTGGGTTCTATAGAGAAAGGGATTGACTCTTTGACTTGATACCGAATCCATATGTATTGGACCTTTTTGAACAACTTTTGCTTCAAGAAAGCAAGTTATCAATTATTACTTATGAATAAAGTCATATGAAGAAAACTATTAGTTAAAAACTATAAATATACAATGCATTATATTCATTTACCAGAGTTATAACGATCTCTATGGCAATTCCTCATCTACGATGTGTCTCCATGACAATACCAAAAAATAAGGCAAGAATAATTGAAATACCAATTCGCCCTTAGATCATTTTAACCCTTGTGTGGTGTTCATATTTTTGTAACTCAGCCACTGTTCGTGGGTCTGGTGGACCCGCTGCGTTTTGGGTTTCTCAGCTAAACACAATAAAACCATTTATGTTAAAATACTCAAATGATCCTTTTCCTTATCTCAATTACAAGCATTATAAACAACATAAATGATAAATAATTGTCTTTTACCTTTATTAGGTCACATTTATAAATAAAACATCACTTCTTTTTGTTTTGCTGGCTGTAACCTAGAATAATGCAAATATCAGAAATTTTTCTAACTCTCTCTCCTCACACACAGATATGAGTGCCAGATCAACTGCAATAGCATCACACTTACTTCAGGCTTTGCAGGTGATGGTTCTGTAGGTTGGGTGGATGGTGCACAAGACCTAAAATTTCCACTTTCATTGACCCCGGGTCCAGCAGACCCGAACACCCTCTATGTAATGTAAATGTGTAGGGGGGGTGTATGGTGTGTGGTCACTGAAAACGTGTTGTGATATATGTTCTTCACAGAAAATGAGCCAAGGCCAATGAATCTGAGTTTGAAATAATAAAAATTCGTATTACTTTTCTTTGAGACAAAAATGAATGAAAAACACCACACAAGGGTTAAAGCATTTTTATTCAGTTTCGGAGATATTTGTAATAAGACAGATAATCAGTCATATATGGGTCACTACAGGTTGATACCGGATAAGGTCCCATGAGGAAGGTCTATTTCAAAGACTAAACAAATAAACGAAATAAGGGGTTCGATAGCCGTGAGCGTTAAGGCGTGTCCAACTCTCAATGTTGGGGGCGCAGGTTCGAATCCCGAAAGAGATGGTCATTTTTGATCTACCTCATTGATAAGAGTATCCTAGGTTCGATAGACTAATTTAATGCCATAGTGCTTATTAATATCCTGTCGGATACTATAATTATATCGAACCATATAGGTAAAAAAAAACGAAATTCTTTTATTTTGAGAATCTTTTGGAACTTTTGTTTTTATTTACAGATTTAGGTGTGTATCAAGTAGTTAAGGGTTCAAAAGATATTATTTTGTGTGTTGGAATGGTCCTTCAATCCTTTCTAATTTTCCCACTTGGTAATTAAACAAAAGTTGTGCTCAACTCCATTTCAAAGAATATACAGAAAATGCAATACGAGAATAAAAAAAAGCAGAATCTTTATAATGTTTGACTGTACTAATTATCAAAGAGTCTCAAAGTCTAAAGGGATTTTTTTTCTAGATCTCCAGAATGTCTGTTAATAAAGTCTTCGATACAAAAGTGAGCAGTTTTATTCATCAATACTCTTAAAAATATTATTGTTTATGCATCGTTAGTTTTAAACACTCTATTTGTTTCCATTGATTGGGGCTTAAGTCTTTTAATTTATACCGACGACAGCGGGCAATGGATGATAAAACAGGGAATTCCAATCGTGCAAAAATCAATCGTTCTTATCGTCGTATAATATGCTTTAGTTCATCTCCACTGCTAAAATTTTCGAATATAAAGTTTTTTTGTTTTTTTATATATAATTTTATTTATGTCATTTTTCTAGGGTATCTTACATTCCGTACGTTGCAAACGTACATTATATCAATTTTGTACTCTCAAACACATAATAAAAGCAATAAAAGAATACGCCCATAAGGCAAGAAATTAAGAGTAATAATAAAAATAAAGGGAACTTAAAAGATCTGGTTGATAAATAGTGGCATCTTGATCTTCTCAGTCCACACGAAGGGAAAATATATTGTTTACATTTGTACTCCCCAATGTTGTCGTTTGACGCACTGGAGACCGAACGAAGAGTTTCTATATGTCTTCCGACGAGGCGATGGAGACCCACAGGGAGTCCAGATCCGTCCGTTCTTGATGCATAGAGGACCCTAAAAATTATAATGTTTATTTGTGTTCATTTTAACGTATTAGCTTTGGTTTTTTGTATTTATGTACATTCTGTAAAATTGAACTGTGAAATAAAAAAAAAAAAAAAACTAAAGTTTTACAAAATCTCAGTATTATATAAGGTTATACACTATGGTAATCTATCTTATTAGACATCTACATTGTTGTACGCTTAGTTTTTCCTATGTAGTTAAAATCATGAACATGCGTATGAAAATAAACAATTTATAATTTTGGAATAAAATGCATAAGTATTGATTTCATCTTATCTTTATTTATTTCCTCATTACTTGAATAATGTCATATATATATAATATTTTTAAAGATCTCTCAGAGAATGAGATCTGTCTACATTGAGATCTGTATACAGCAAACATAAAAGGCCGGAAAGATAGATGCAAGTCAAGCCTTCAATATTTAAACTCTCTTTGTGGCTATCTCTCTATATAACAGTTCATGGATGGAGTATCTTATTAGTCCTTTGGACCAATTGCCAGTTGTCAAAACCAAGCCAATTAAATTTTTATTAATCGGAAAAATGAAAGCATTTGTATGATGATAATTTTTCCAATTGCCTTTATATGATATGTGGCCGGAAGGATGGATCTTATTTCACGAATCAAGCCTTCGTGAGAACACCATCTCCTTTGGTCACTCTATTCATGGATGAGGTAGAAAGTACAAGGAAGATGCTGTTAATAACTCACCGAATACCTATTTTTATATATTATATGCCTGACATGTCCTGCCTTCTTCTTCTTTGACCCCTGGATTGATGCCTTACTTCCGGCCATGTCTTTAAATGAATCTGACAAATTAACAAGACGACGTCCTTCAATCCACTCAGAAGAGGAATCATTAATAACAGTCCTGTAAAACACATTGCAATGGGCAAGAAGAATTTGAGCATTGTCCTAGAAAGAAAGAAAAATCCTTCTTTTTATATTTTTGACAAGAATATAATGAAATTAAAAGGGGTGTTATAGGAGGAGGAATGGTAAAGGAAGGGAGAAGTCAGACGAATTCATTGATGCAGCTGTTGCTTTTTTACTTATTATTATTGTTTTCTCTCAGACAAGAATGACTCGGCTTAACCAAATAAATTTTAAACAAGGGGATGACTCTCTCTCTCTCACTCACTGGGGCGAATTGTACCGAAAGTAATTGGAAGTGAAAATGATGTAATCTGAGAGCTTTTATTCAATGAGGAACACAAGCTTGCATTTCAATATGTTTTGTTTTATTTATGAGTTTATAATATGCAGAAAGAGAGATAGACTTAAGGGGGTACTTCCTCAGTTTTTAGTATTATTTCCGTGTGTAAAACTGAACCAGGCTTCTTTTGTATTGAAGACAAAAGAGCACATCATTCTTGAAGAAGGTTGAATCTTGCTAAATAAATTTGCGTATGATTATTATAAAAACTTATATTAAAAACCCCAATTTGGTGGATATACATAAAAATTTAATAATAGTTAGATGTCCTCCAATGCATTTTCAAATATTTAGATATTATTAAATAATTATTTAGGACACATGCAAATAAACAGTAATATATTTAATAATATTTTAATTTGTTATTTCACTAGGATTTGATTACAAACAAATCACTTATACCTATACTATTATATCATCTTTTTACTATGTACATACTTAATATGGTGTTATTTATCATGCGGTCAGGGGAAGTAGGATCAAACCTTATCCCTGACCTTTTTGGCTGACGTTTTAGAGAAAATGAATGATTAGATTAATTATATTAATTACTTAGTTATTAATTCATGTTAAGTTAAAAATGTGCATTATCATTTGTATAGTTTAGTGCGATGACTGAGATATGATATAAATATATGCTCGAAATGGGGGAAAATATTTCGATCCACCAAAACTTATTAAGTGACCCACCTACATCGTTTTAGAACCCAATAGATCCAGTAAGGGTGTAGCCAGTTGAATAAAATAAGTTCGGCCATTTTCTAACGCATCGTACTCTTGAAACAGCTTCAAGTTAGCACGTGATTGCTTGCCAAAGGCTTTAGAGATTGAGAGACTGCTATGAGGCACATGATGAACGCTAATTTGGCAATGAGAAGACTTATGTTTTGATAATAGCCACATATAAATTTTTCTACAGATATTTTCTACAGTCGTTTGATGAAATTAACAATTATTAAAAATGCTAGAAAACCGAAATTCGCTATCACACTTGTTAAATCTCATACTTTTTTATGAGTAACGTGGGTTAAGTAAGCTAATTTTGAGTAGTTTTAAGTGCAAAGAGTGTTTTTAGACCTCGTATTTACGGAACCAAAGACTATTTCCACCCTTCCACTTACATATAAATACAAAATAATGTCCATTCGATTATGTATACAAATAGATAATAATCTTTAGTTATCTGTTTTCCTCAAATTAGTACCATATAGTAAATATTTTAAATATTATATAAATATAGATATTTATATTATAATGAACTATTTCCAAAAAGGATAGGCTCAAAAAATTACTCCATTTAGTAATGTATGTGGTTTGACTCCACGCCATGATAAAAATATGTTCATTCAAATATATGTATATATATATATATTTAAAAAATTCTTTATTTATTATATAAATATTATTTATTTCGTCATTTATTCAACAACTTTTTTAAATTTTTATATAAGTATTTATATCATAATGAAAAAAAGATGAACTCAAAAACGGCCACCATTCAATATTTTATGTTCTTGATTTGTTTGGTTCTTCCGTTTCTAGTACAAAAACAATGGGTTCACAACGTCAATTCGCTACATCCCCTTTCATTTGTTATTATTTGTTTTAACTGCATTTGTTATTGGATCCCTTAACAACCAGAGATATAATTTGTTGTAAGTCACACCTAGGAAGGGAGTTCACATGAAGTTAGAATGTTTCTCAGAGATTTGAGTAAATATTTACTTTGGTAGGATGGTGTCATGTTTAATGACTTATAGAAGAGTGGGTGCACTTGGAATTGGCTCAATATCCTTTCTTTTTGAAGGCCATAGACACCTAGGATCGAATTCCTCTCACTACAGTGTATATACACTTTCATATATCTCTATATTTCTTTCATTTCAACCAAGAGCAATAATCCCTCCTCGGTTGACTCTTTGGAGTGTCTATTCTTTAAAGTGTACGGCTTTTATTACTATTAATTAACGCCATCTATTTATATGAGGTGAACTCCTATTTGATGAGGATCCTTGCTCCAAAAGAAGTCTTTGATTTTCATATATATGAAGGATTTTTTTTTTGGTGATTAATTGCGACGCGTAAATTATATCACTGATGTTCTAGAGCATTATCGCACTAACGTACAAGGTTCTGATTGTACATATTGTTTTTAAATGGCGATAGCAATGATATATATAACTAATTGTAATATCGCACAGATTCTCGAAAAAATTAATGCTAGTCGTGATTCGATCATTTATTTATTTCAGTTCTAAAATATTCAAAAGTTTTTTGGTTGAAACATTATATACCTATATTATACTATATAATTATAATATTACTTGTGAGAAGAAACACTGTATAAGAACCTATCACACAACAATAATAGCGATAAAAAGCCGAAGCATATTTTTAAAAACGGTTTCCAACTATTAACAAAGATTCGTTATTATGTAATAATTTTGGTTTATCCTTCAATATATTGATGTGGACAAGGTGTTGATTTATTGTCTGCATACGAAATCAATATCCGGTTTTCAATTTAAAAAAGTATGTGTTTTAAAACACTCTAAGAAATATGTCAGTCTTTTATTATTCCTTTATTATTTAATGGCGATAGGTTTTCTTCCGCTAGCTTTCATAGATTTAAAATAGTATTTGGCTCCCAATGTAATCAATGTAATCTTATAGTCAATCAATATAACATTCAAAAACACTATTACATATGATATGTTCAAATATGTTTGGGTTCGTATATTTGACGACAACTAGGTTAGGACCACAGTCAGCAGCTTGTAGGGGATACCTTTTTTATAGATATAAATGTATTGCTCCTAATGTTTTTTATTGTGTAATTACGTATATGCACATAATGGGTGACTTCTTCCTTTCCCCTCTCCTTCCTTGTAATTACACACTTCTTCCCCAATATCTATGGGCACACGCTATTCCAACGTACAAGAAACTGCATATTAAATATATCTCCTTCTCTTAATGAACCCCTGTTCCTTCTTTTAAAAATATACTCGCTAAGAAACATTTGCTTTTTTTTCTTATTTCCTTCCTCTCGAATTTGCTCCTGTCCTATGAAGTCCTATAAATTATTGAGTATTTAAAGCGACTTGACTCAATCCTACTACAGGCAGATGCATGTAGACTCATCCTTCTTGAAACTAAGGCATCCGCCCACGTACTTGAAAGGAATTTTGTCATAGCTTTCCTAATCAACTATCTTTTAATTAAGGAGTCTTTGATTGAAGAAAATAAGTTGTAATAACAATGAGGAGCTAAGAATTTACTAATTTAAACACATCCCCATCTCTACGTTACCGAGATGTCTTTTATAGCTTTGAATACCAAACTGAGACTCTGCCCTAGAACGTGATTGGATAAAAGGAAAGGAGCGCCATTATTCAAACCAGAACTGGGAATCTACTAACCGCATTACCTCCATGTTCATCTGAACGCTGCGCTGCCTAGATGTATTCTATATATAGCTAAGGATACCAAATTGAGATTACGCTTTAGAACGTGATATTAGAAAAGAAAAGAAGCGGTAAAGATCAACCCAGGGCTGAGGGTCATTGTTAAGTCCCTACGTCCATTTAGATGTATTGTATGGCTAAGGATACTGAGAATCCTTTATCCTATAATGTGATTGGTTGAACAAATTAGAGGCACAATAACAAAAGAGTAGTTTCTGGTATTACGAAATTATTTGTTTTAATGCTATATGAACCTGAAGCTCAGGATAAAATTTATTGAATACGTAGCGCCATATTATATCTACGTGAGATAGATGTAAGTATGTTATAGTTCAAAGATACCTCCTCGACTATGTTTAAAGTAAAGAGCGGCAAGACCATAGAGAACATGGAATAAGTGTAACGGTTGGTAGCGCTGAATGTCAGGTATTTGTTTCGTTAGGGAAATACAGAGACGGAAATAACTTAAAGACTTCCGTTGCTGTCTTTCTCCCAACCCCTTAACAAATACCCCAACATTCATCGCTATCATTCGTGACTTCGGCTTCGACGTGACTTTTGAAAGGCACACGAATGGTGTTAACAGTTTAGTATAAGCATAGAAAAAGAAAACAAACAAGTTTATATTTTTATTTATTGGGAGAATCACCCTAAAAACATCCTTACTTACGCGTATCATATTTTGCTAAGGTTTAGTAGACATGTTTTAAATATAAATTATAACAGTATTTCACATATTTATATTTTTTATTTACCCAGTAAATTGTCGTTTTATTCCTTAGAATCCGTTTCTATTCCTTTAGTTCCATTCATTTTCTTCATTTACGCTTGCCAAGATTCTAAACCTCCCATGATCCGTATCACACGTAATACCTTCTTCCCACGCAGTTGTCCTTTACATGAGGGGCGCAATAAAACCGTATATTCAATCACATGTTAGCCAATTAGTCAAGGGAAACCCCTTCAGGTACATGTCTAAACCCAGCTGTAAATAGATTTAAAAACCCCAGAGGAATGTCTTTATACACACTAAATATAATAAATGAAGGATTGTTTTGGCATTTTCTTTTATGAGGAACCCTTTATATTTCGTCGTTTTTATTCCCTTAAATCATGGTTGTAACATAATAAAATAGAAGTTCATTTAGGGTATATATTAATATATATGTCTGTATGTATTTCATTGTTTTTTAATTCTTCTTTATACAACAATATAATTCTTCAGCTGCACTTAAAGGAATGCAAGTCAGCCAACAACTGTGTCATCAGTATTCATGGAACTAAAATTATTATTATATTGTTTAATATTTTTCTTCTTCTTCTTCTGTCTTGGGTAACTGAAGAAATATTATATTGTTCTTTAAATAACTCAGAAGAACTCTTTTCATACTACTACACTGGCTCAAGAAAAAGCTGTCCAACTGCTGTCTGTCTCTTTTGCATAGGACCTTTGACTTGAAGGAGGGAGAGAGCATGGATTTCCGTGTCCCTAGGAACCACCTGCTGTTCACATTCTAGAGAAATCACACACACATACATTCTTAAGGATACTTTTGGGGGGTTACTCCCGCTCTACATATATAAATATACGTACACAAGCATAATGTTCCTCATATTTATAACAAGAAGGGGGGAAATATGAATTAGGGTATAAAAAATAAATATAATATATACATATAATAAGTAATGTATCCACTGATCTAATTAATAACTGGATGCATCAATAATGACTCCATAAAAGAAAGACCATAAGCAAACTCCATTTGAGCC
>CP045899.1:19935099-19953393 GCA_013387185.1 Caligus rogercresseyi | reverse complement strand
CAATGATACTAAAACAATAAGGAAAAGAAGGCTCGTGAGGAAAATACGATGAGGGATCTAAAAAGGAAAAAGGAGAATACGCGTACATTCTCCCCTTTCCTTATTAATTTCATAACAAATTAGATTTGAGAACGAAATATATATTTTTTACTATTTACAAATTTTATGGACATATATTAAATAAACATAGATACATTTAAGACATTCTGCAAAATTATAATAACATACATACATTTTGTTTATTCTCCTTTAAGTTTTTCAATCTCTTAGAATTAATTGTCATATTTTGACTGCTTGTTTTCTTTTGTTTTTGTGAATTTGATCATGATTTCCGAAACATAATTTTTGGACATACAATTAAAAATTTACCAGCGATTTGTGGAATAAATTTTTCAAAGGAATGGTCTTCTTCGCATTCTGCTAAAATAATTTCCAAAGCGTAAGTATCATTTTCCAAAAGTTTAATAAACGAAAGAACAAAAGTATTTTTTGAAGAAGGGAAATAAATCTTTGAAGATACTTTTTGAATTTTGAATTTCTGAAAAAAATGCATTAACAAAGGAACACGTTAAAAAAAGAACATCAGAAGGACGAGTCAGCCCACCTCGATTAATTTGATCTAAAAGTTTACTTTCATCATCAATATTTTCTAAGGAGAATAATTTTACATCGAATTTTTATTTAAAGCTGTCAATAAATTGTGGCAAAAATGACAGGCTATAGTTTTACATAAGGAATGCGCGATATAACCAGAACAAAAGTAAACTATAGATACGTCATTAATATATTTAAATGAATCTTTAAAAGTAAATTTTTTTAAATTGGAAAATATATTTAAAGAAGAGACTTAATCTTTTCATTGTTAAATTTATATCAAAGATGATCTTTTTAATTGTTCCAGAATTCAAAGTCGAAACAGGCTGCATAACTATCATGTCATGATAACTGAATGAAAGCTCTTAATCATGACACAAAATAGGGTCTTAGTTACTTGATCATCATCCACCCCGTAAAATTCCCAGCAAAATATTCAACTCGTTTTGTACAATATGTTTCGTCAAAAATTATACTAATTTTTATCCCTATTTTGACTTAGATCCTTGAAGCGAGCCTTTAGGTAAGTTATTGTAGAGTCAGCCAATCCAGTTTCTAAATTAAAGATGAAGAAAGTTCCGTAAGGCGACGTATTGTAGGTAATGTGAGAACTTCTTTACGTAGATCTCTATAAAGACTCGTTGAGAAACCTTTCCAGGACATAGATAAGGCGTACAAGGCAGGACTGTATCTCCGTTGTTGTGGACATTTAAACAACAAGGATAATTGTTCAATCAAAAAGTTTAATTTCTTCTCTTTTGCTTCGTCCAAATGGGGCAAGATATTTGTCAAATGATTTAAAGCTGTGTTTAATTCATTTCCAAGCCAAATAGTTGATTGGTGGAAGAGTTTGATGTCAATGAATTTAAGAAGGCCAAAATATTAAGAAGGGTGTCACATTTTGTAATATGATTGTTCTTGGTGATATGTTCGAGATGATTAAAAGATAGATCTCTATCTTTCACCCTGAAAAATACAATATAGCAGGGAATAAAGTCATCGTAGTTGTATGAATCAGTATTAATAAGAAAATACTGAGGAATAGTCAAGTTTTGATATGTGAAAAACAATATAAATAAAGAAGGTTAAGGAATGAAGTTTGGCTTACCGTATATGGATTGTCATTTCTTCATTAATCTTTAGACTGAAGTCTATTGACGGTCCTCCATGACTAAAGTTCATCTTGAAGAACACCAGCTCTTTATCTTTTTCATCATAATGTTCTTGAACGCCGCTCGGAAGGCAAGTCCTATCCATTTTAATTTGAAGCTCTTCGAGTGTTAAAAATGAGTTGGCCTCTTCAAAAGCCTTAATCTTTTTAAAATTCGCTCGTTTTCATTAAGGAGTCGTGAGGAGGAGGTTGAGGTGGAGGAACGCTTTGGAGGAGGCTTTTTTGAATAGTAGTGAGGAAGATTTGGAAAATTGGAAGGGACGGCATCTTTTTTTATATCTTAAGACAAAGAGTTTTTCCAGATCTGTCTGAACGTGATGGATTAGAGTCAGTAGACTCTGGCTTATAATCGGAGGGCATGAAATGTACGTCACACAACGCAGAATGTCTTGAAGGTATCTAATTTTTTCGCGGAACAGCCTTTGTCCAGAGTTGGCGTAGGGACTCATCCTTGGGGAACATATGAAACCGTCTCTTTTTCCCCTCATTGCCCTTTGGTTTGTAGCCACTCTTGCAACCCGGAGCAACACAAACCTTCCCCATTGTCGTCTAGTTTGAAGATAAATAGGTAGTTCTAAAACGATTCCTCTACACACTTCCACTACTTCATTCACGCGGCAATAATAAATTAGTCGATCCCACTTTGTATTTGTTTTTGAAAGGTTGCGCGACTGTACCATTCCTGATTGTTTTAGTATTCATATAGCCAGCCTATTAAGAAAAGGAAAAGAAAGAGAGAAGAAGAGGAAAGAGTGATTGACGTCACAAATCAACTATCGAACGTTATCCCTATTGTGTTCATTTCTCCGAGCCCCTTTTAACTTTGAGCATTGTTCTTATTTTCATTAACTTATACATCAATAAAGGATTGAGTTATGTATATTTAAATAAATCTCATAATAGGAATATTTTAATATAGGAATAATCAGTTCACTCATAGGTAAAAAAAAAACAACTTAATACAGAGGATAAATATAGAGTTTGTAACAGCATGAGGATGGCGGCGAAAGGAAAAAATGAAGCCTGAGGATAAAAATAAGGTTATATTTTGTTGAAACTAAGTATTAATTATTAGGGATAACGTTCGATAGTTGATTTGTGACGTCAATCACTCTTTCAGCTTCTTTCTCTCTTTCTTTTCCTTTTCTTTAATAGGTTGGCTATATTATTACTCTTCCAGGAATGCAGTTGGCAGCCTGTGTGAGACGTCATCACAACAACCTAAATTTGTAAACATAGGTGATTTGAGAAAATATCCCCAAATGACCTTGGTTGAATTCTATCATTCCAGAATTCAGTACAATCTGAGTTTACATCATACGATGTAGGCTGGCTGGGACCTATGCGACCCGCCTTTGGACCCAGCGGCCTCAAACCCATGTAAGCTGGTCATTAGACTGCGATTGCCCTATACGAACACTACACTCTATATACAAGAATGCCCACTTCCTAACCCTCTCCCGTAAACAAAGACCTTTTTTCCTCAGAAGAAATTAATATAGCATATAATACTATGAAGGACTCATTATTTTTATTATTGAAAATTGGGTTCTCACTCGATTGATCGCCGTTGTTCTATACACTACGTTCTATGGAAACGTGATGGTCATCGCGCCTAATGACCGGCTTACATGGGACTGAGGCACACTGGGCCCAGGCGGCCGCTAGGTCCCAGCCTACGGCTGGAACCTATGCGACCCCGCCTTTGGCCCAGCGGCTCAAACCCATGTAAGCTATGGCATCCGCTCCACCAAGGACGACCTCCTCCAGATAATTTCAAAGTGGACAGGGCCATCGCAATGGCCGAGTCACAAATCGTCAAGCTAACCCTTCCAATATGCATTCCATATACAATCAGCCCTTATGTATTATAATATATTCCTATCTATAGTATCCCAACACAATAAAGTTTTTTTTTTTTTGGGGGGGGGGGGGGACCTGTGAAACCCCACTGCAGGATCCCGGGGCACACCAAGGAACCCTGTTCGACAGAGTGGGACAACAAACATATCAAATGTATGTTTAAAATCCCAGTTTTAATAATTTTATGGAGAAAGAGAAAAAACAGCTGTCCATTAGAAAACATGGAGACATCTTTCTTGTATCTCTCTGGCATCTCGTTAATTATAGTATGAAATTAATCACAAACCTCTCCATTTTTTCTATTATTAATAAGCTGTTGCTATTATTTTTGCGTTAATCTGCCTGTCACGTAATGAATGTGAAACGATGGCTTCTTATTTGATTACAGCGGGTATTAAGGCCTAGATCTATCACGCGGGTCTGAGCGACAAGGAGTGGAGCCGCTTTCAGAATCAAGGGTTGAAGGATCGCGCCAAGGTTGTGTGTGCAACCAATACCTTCGTCATGGGTATCGATAAGCTTGACGTCCGCTATGTCATACACTAGTCCCTCCATAACGGCCATGCCGCCCTTCCCGTGGACTGCTACCGTGAAATGGTTGTTAAGCTGCCTTACTCCAAGGATGAAATATTGTATGATGTTCGTATGACGGAGCTTCGATACAAGAGCTCCGGGGAGGAACTTATCCCAATTTGCCAGAGCTTTTCGGATAAACGGTTGAGTTATTTGGAGAATAAGGAGTACGCTACACTTCTAAATAGCGAAGAAGTCTGGGGATTCTTCGTATTTAGCTCGAGCATCGAGTCTATTGGTGGATGGAAGTCCAAGTCAAAGTAAGTTTCTAACTATTCATCAAAAATAAAATAGCATTTTTTAATCTTATAGCAATTTAAAATATGAATGATTTAAAAATGATACATATATCTAAAATATTACATCATAACAAATTTATTTTATCATACAGATTTTTACTTTATCGCAATATCAAGCCAATAAATAAGTAAATAATATTAACTAAACATTAATATGTTGAGTGTATTATTGTCCAATTTTAATAATATTGTAGCCATACATTTGTTTTATTCTGTTATCGAGTTTGTTTTTAGTAATGGACTGCATATTGCATCATCTGTTTTAATTAAATGATGTTAAGGTAGTGATAAAACAGGATAGACAATTACTTTATGACGTTAAATATAATATCACCAGAGGCAAATACTATCGGGGTCGCGGTGGCGGAAGGTGATCTTTCCGAAGACGAAAAAAGTCTGGCTCAACCTCAAGCCGAACCGGAGCCACCCTCAAAGGTTATAGCGGGGCTGGTGTTGCACCAGTCCCACTGTAACCTCCTCAAGATCCTCGGTCTGAAACTCAGGGCATCTACAAAACTAGAAGCTTAATGAGGCAGTGTCGTTTGAGAGAAAAAAGATCGACAGATATGAATTTGAAAAGAAAAAAATTATTAATAATCTATTTTACAATGAAAACATATAATATTGAATCACTTGTTTGTAAATGTTGAACTATGTATCGTTTTTAAATAATTATATTTACTATTTTGGAAACTAGTATTGATAAATAAATAGTATTAAAATATATAACACACTCGTTATTCATTTTTGTTAAAGATAATAGCTACTTGTTTGATCGTTGAATTATTGAAGTGAAAATGACTCGTTAAACTCAAAAATACATATTAAACTTTCAATTTATTTCTATGTGAATAATCATATTGGGACCTACAATTTTTCCTTTGCAGGTAGTCTCTAGTATTCTTTGCTCTCATGGAGGGAACCGCTGATTAAGGCAAGACTTGCGTCCAATTCTATTATTTGCTGCTGCTATATATGCCGCGCTTGAATTTAAGATACCTGCCGGAGTCCTACCAAGCAATTTCTTCGAGCCGTCACTTCACCCTCCCGAAGAAGATAATCAAAGACCCCCTGAAATTTGTCTTATTTTGAATAACTTTGTAGGTAGAGTAATTTTGAACTGAAGTGTATGTATTTATGCCATTCTACTTATTTTTTTAATCAATTGTGTTTTATGTTTAGTACAATAATCGTGACTTACAAAGATAAATAAAGACTTTCAAATAAATAATAATTCAATACAGAAAAATGTGATCTTTCTCTCAAATATTATAAATCCCTTAGCTTAAGTGAGTCAATTTCATGTTAATCGTATTTTCAGATGAAATTGTCCCTGTCTCAGTCGATGGAGTTGTTCATTAAAATGAATGGTGAGATAACTACACAGATTTTTATTACAAATGTCGGAGGCTATGATAATCATCATCTATAATCGATGAAGGATATATAAATATGATAAAATAAATATATACTTTAAAATTACAATCATCATACTATAATATAGGAAGGTTTTTTTTTGTACAATATTGAAGAGGTCTATCGATTCTATAACCATAATTAGATTCGTAATAAATTTCATGTCATCACATAGGACGTTACAGATGAATAATAATAAGTTGATAAGAAACACATTGTATCAAAAACCAGTCTCATACATTTGAACTATTCCAGATTGAGGGCAAACTATAAAAAGGGGATTTGCCTAACTACTACTTGATACAGAAAAGACACAAGGATAATTAATAACAAAATCATCTACCCCGGGGGATCATTTGAATAGAGTTCATCATCAGGTACGATTTTGGAATTAAAATTGCATTTAGTAGACTTTGGGGAAAATATTTGATTTCACTTTTTGGCAGTATTTGTCCCAGGTGGCGCCGTACATTTGTCGATTCCGGGTGTTTTCTTCAGAGCATCGGACCAGGAGAACAAGGGTCATGAACATGGGGAGGTAGTACACCAGTAGATCCGTCTTTCCCGCAACCATGACTACAGAGAAGAACGAGAAGAGAGGTAAATAAAACGGGTTTAAGAGGGTGGTGAGTAGTGGGTAGGTGACTTACCGGCAGGGAGGACCCACGACCATTGAATAAGGACTTCGCCAAGATAATTGGGATAGCGGACAAGGGACCACCAGCTCCCAGAGAGGATTTTCTTGTTGGAACTCGCCAGCATACGATCAAGATCTAGAGGGGGTAAATCTATTTTGAGTACACACACAATAAATAAGAGTAGTTTCATTTACGTTTAATTCCTTCATCCTCTGGGTTCATTTTGAATAGGCATCTCTGATTCTCTGATGATCGGAAGATCATATATCCAAGCATGTTGACGAGGACAATCCCTGCAATGACGTACCAAGGGGCAGACACAGGACTACAAAAATAAAGAGAAACAAGTTAGGATCTGTGTATTGCTTCGTTGTTGTTTTTTGAATTTGTGACTCACGACTTCTCAAGCAGGTATCGGACAATGAGTGTGGGTAGGAAAGGTAGTGTGTAGTAGGAAACGATGAGCGAGTATCCGTATCCATTGTTCATGGCGTCGTGTGAGAAGAAGTAAAAGTCCTCAAAGAATAGGGCATCCAGGGCGTACAAGATTTGGAAAGCGGCAGCGACGATGACGAGTGGGCTCGAGGCTTCCTTGTTCATCATGACATAGTCCCCCATGAGTACGGCATTGATGAGAGCTAGGGTAATATTGGAGAAGCGGAATGTTTGGAGCTTGAGGTCAAATTTCCATAGCATGGGGTTCCTTTCCCGGCCATGGAAAAAGTCCACAATGAGGTTGCCCGTGTTGCCTCGGGAATTGCGTGCGTTGCTTCCAGGGTAGAGGTAGGAGTATCCAAAGGCAAGGAGGGATCCCAAGGCACCCAGGGAAAAGGAGGAGATCATAAGACGAAAGTAATTCTTGCTCACAAATTTGAGATCCACTTGTTGCATGACCAAGGCGGGGAGGAGAGCCAAGCAAGCCAAAAGAGTTAGAAAGCCTAGAAAGGAAAGAAGGAGAATGAGTCAAACTAAAGCCGATGTTTTTAGGGTCGTATATAAATGTTATTTAATATATAACTATAGCGTATTTTGCATACGCAATTTTGTTTGAAAAATGATTTACTCCTTAAAAATATTATTTGATTTAATATATATATATAAACAAAGAGTTGTCCAATGATTGTAAAGTGGCATACATTTTCTTCTTTTTGCATCTCTAAGATATTTGTACATTTCAAACGTAATGCAAGAAGTGTATGTTAAAAGCGTTTTTCAGATGATACTTTGTCAACTCTTATTACATGTTATTATATAATTTGCTTAAAATTACGTCTACCTTTGCGCCTATGCATTTTTTTAAATTAATATTTCAGCCAATGGTGTTTTTAATTTAATGAAATTTTGACTTAATGCTATCCTAACACAGAGTAAATAATTTAACGTTTCCTTTCACTGTGATCCTTCCTTTTTGAACTTTTGGTATAAATGATATCCACTTTATATCCCTACACAGTGATCATCCTTTGAGACTTGGAGTCGATTTACTCACCATTTTTGCGCACGCTCTGTCCGCTAACATTCTTCATCGATGGGCCGATGGGCACAAGGGAAAGAATGGAGATAACTGCAATCTCCGTGAAGATAAGGCCAAAGCAGTAAGGGTCAAGATAGGCCTTTAGGCTTTGGGGAAGCTTTGGTATGGCAGGGCGACAAGAGCCGGACTTGCAGAGCAAATGAAGAGACAGCAGAATGAAAGCACCCAGTACCATGAAGAACAAACACCCAGCCACTCGAAGTTCCATCCACTCCAAAAAGACTCCTTTTTAGAGCGACGAAGGATAATTTCCGGGTTGGAAACCGGCTTAGGCCTCTCATCATCGCTGCTGAGCTGGAAATAAATAAATAAATCCCATTAAATAAATAGTCTTATAATGAATGGTTTTTTTATTATTACACTTACTTCAACCAATTTAGAAGCAATTCGCGCGGAGGTTCTCCGTCTGAACTTTCCGTCCAAGTCATCTGAAGGGTCCTTGAGGTGGTTAGAGAAAAGGGGAGTGTTGTTGTCCAAGGATGAAAGATAGGAAGTCCTCTTGACGTAGGCTGAGGAATTAAAGCTAATTTCCTTGTCCTCTTCTTTTGCCTCATCGTCTGATTCGTCCATCAACCTCTTGGACTTGATGTCTGTCAGAGACAGCAAAGACCTCTTCATGACATTGTTTTGAACAGAAGATGTGATTTTGGAAATCATTTCCGAGGCCTTGGGGATCGTTTTGGCGGAGCGGACTTTGTGAGGGTCTTTCGTCGACTCAAAACCTTGATCATGACCTCTTCATCCTCTTTATCTCCCTCGGAGTCGCTCTTTTGAGATCTTGCCTTGTTCGGTTCTCTCTTTTTGGTCTCGCTCTTGGTTTCCGTGGTGGTCTTCTTGGTCTCGCTCTTGGATTCCGTGGTGGTCTTCTTGCTCTCACGGGTCTTGCTCTTGGACCTTCCTCGGCTTGTGCGCCGCTTAAATGAATTGGGCTTCGTCACATCCCGAGCCTTGATCGTAAAAATCGTTCCATCCTCATACTTGACGTCATACTCGTTGTCATCATCACGGACGTAGGTCACAACGGCTTTGTAGTAGAGATTGGTCCCAGGCCAGCGGGCAAGGACCTTGGAGCCTTCATCAAAATCCATTTCAAATTCAGGCTCTAGCAGGGATGTGTTTGTAGCGGCAGAGGTGGTTGTAACTCTCGTGAGAGACTTTTGACGAGCCCTACCCGGACTCTTCCTTCGTGTCGTGGTAGAGCGAAGCGACATGGCTAGAAAAGTAAAGATACAAAATTAGTATACCTTAAGTATATATCAACTATGAGATTAATTTTTAAATAAAACACGTTTTTAGACGAATAAATAAATTAGTTTATTCAAGATATATAATGTATAAAAAATTAGTTGCCTATACACAAAATAATGGAAATAAATAATTTAAGTTACATGTAAATCGTAGTAATGCAGAAATGAATATAAAAAACCTAGTGAATGGATACAAAATCTCTCAGAAACGGAGGGACACTCAATAGACACTGAGACTGTTGAAGGCTAGTTGCGGCGAGACATTTCAGGGATATGTGAGATACGAGGGATAGATTGTCTGTCCGATGGATGAGTCTGTCCATTGCTCGTTGGCCGTGATGGTCGGGTATGTCCACGTGGCTATCTGAGGCTAGGAGGAGTCCAATGATATCTTTGGAGTAGTTTTCCTCCTTAGAAGCCAAGTGTATGGGGGTCTCTCCGGAGGCGTTCCTCTTGTGAACGTCGAATCCACAGCGGATAATAAACTTGGCCGTTTTATTACTGGGAAAGAGGGGGTGACTGTCTTCGTCGAGGAAGCTGTTGCTCTTGAGTGTAGAGGAAGAAGATACGGCGAGGTGAAGGAGGGAGTCACCTCCATGGCTTGTTCTGGGGTCCAGGGACATAACTTCTTTCACTAGGCCGTAGACCCGGCAGTTTTCCTCATGCGTCAAAGCCATGGAGAGGAGGATGTGTATGAGATGTATCCAAGACGTAAGAATGATGTCTAGGTTATCAAATTGGACTTTAAATACGGGCTGAATCTCTAGAAGTTGGAGGGCTTCAAGGAGTCCCTGATTAATGAACTCGGTGGTTTTAAGGACGTCTTCAAATGAGACATCCGAGTCCTTTCGGAGATCAGCCACCACATCTTGGGTACCCGAGGATGTGAATATGTCCTTGAGTATATTGACATAGAGCTGTACAATTGCTCGAGCTGTGAAGCTAGAGTCATAGGATAACAGCGTATCCTTCCTTATCTTAAGCTTGAGGGCATAGTTCCAAAGGGACACGCAGTCCTTGTACTGATTGACATCAGCGTGTGACGCACCGCAGTACATGTAGCGGAAAATGGTGTCTTTATGGTCTTCTCCAAGAATACGCTCGGACATGAGAAGTGCCTGAACTTTCAACCCTGTAGATCTGTTAAAGCAGACTCCAGCTCTTCAAGAGAATTGATTTCCGTGATTCCCAGATCGGGATGAGGCTTAATTTCTCCCTTTGGATAGGATGCTATCCCGGAGTACCGCATTAATAGCGCGCGCTTCCAGAAAAAAAGAGTGGATCCCAGGTCGAATAAATCCAAAAGAAATGTGCTTCCTATAAGTTCAAAGGAATCCGCGATTCTCTCCGGATCGTAAAACCGTTTGTCTATAAGGTAGTTGAATACGTGAACGTTTCCTTTGAGGCAAGCCGTTTGAAGGATATCGTCCCCGTACTTAGAGGTCTTAAGGGGATCCGCACCGTTCTCCAGGAGTAACTTGGCCGTCTCGAATCGATTCTCTTGCACGGCATAGTGTAGAGCCGTCTTCTGCTGAACGTCTTCCGCATTCACATCCACGCCATTGTCTATAAGGAACTGAACCAATTTGGGGCTCTGAATGGAGTTAATGAGGCAAGTTCCCCCGAAGTGATTCGGAGTCTGAATGTTCGCCCCAGATGAAACAAGAGCAACGATTATATCGAAATGAGAAGTACCGGTAAGTTCGTTACGGACGATATAGCAAGCGGATCGAACGGGCGTGGAGCCGGAGTCTGAGGCTGCGTTGACGTCTGCACCATGCCGAATAAGGGCCTTCACCACAGATAGGCGCCCGGAGACCGCAGCACACCAAAGGGGTGTCACACTATGATTCACTCCCTCGTCCAGGACCTGAAATATCCCTCTCTGTTCGATATCAGCCCCGCATTCCTCTAATAAGTACTCCACAACCTCCGCACATCCATTTTTGCATGCAAGGAACAGCGGCGTACAACCAAACTCGGAGGTTTGATCCACAACGTCCTTCCGGTCGCTACGATCAAATACTTCAATTTTCTTCTTTAGGGAGTCGGATAGCTTATAGCCAGGAACGGATAGCTGGCACTCCTGAACCAGGGCGGTGAAGCAGTGCTGTTTTAAGTTGGAGGAATCTCCATATCCCTTGGGTATTCGCATTGTTAAAGGAGTATCTTAATGAATCAATGGTAAGATGTATTATTCGTATGAGAATGGATTGTCTACTGCTTTAAGCTCTTGGATCGTTGAATAACTAAATAGATAAATATGACAAAGCCGATGACTGTTTCTCTACTCTCTCTCTGTGTGTGGGGGAATTTACAAAATTGCGTTTGTTTCCTGTCCCGTAGGAGAATCGCGTATCTACTTCATTGCAGAAGAAAGCATTTAAGACACAACTACTTCTACAATTCTTTGTCGGAAGACAAACAAGATCTCATGTGTCATTACTCCCCTTTTGTTTTCGTAAATTGCAAGGGGTCACCAGAAAAACAAGGCCCATAGCAAGAGCATCTAACCTCTCCAGATTAAACATAGTATAATTCAATAAAATATTGTATTTTACTAAAAAATAAAATATAAACATTGGGACACTTGCACCATATATAAATATTATATAATGATACACTGCCGCTATGGGTGGTGAATGGAGCGTATATTTAAGAAAATGGACTATCAAGTGTACTTTGATGACATGAAACACACAAAATTGTTGTCTTATATATGGATATTGGTGTTATTACGAGCGTATTTAAGTCCAAAAAGCTATATTAACCCTTAAGGGTACGGCACTATTACTTAGAATAGGAATCATGGTTAAAAAGTCTATAAAAAAGCAAAAAGCTTTATTAACCTTAAGGGTAAGGCATTATTATTATTAGAAAAAGGAAAAATGGTTTATAAATGTATAAATATGTTATTTTTAATGACATATTAATACTCTAATTCTAGGCATTTTTACTTTGCTCATTGCCGCTTACAATAATGAATTTAAAAATATTCTTGAGGCAATAAATTTGAAAATACGTTCACAGAAACTCTCTGTGTCGATAAAAGTATGTTTTCACATAAAAGTAAATTCTTTACTACCCATTTGTTTAGATGGAACTTGAGGTATATGAATAAGCATTAGGATCTTCATATCAAATAGGTTGATCAATATCGACCTTCCTTCCTTGTAAGGGAGTAGAAACTGCGTCCTCAATATTGAAGCCTGCTACCATAGATATATTACTGATATTAAAGCTCTTCAGAGGGTATCAATTATATTATCTATCAAAAATATCAGTCCCTCTAAGAATCCCCCTTTACTGCAATGCTAACAAGTGTTAATTTGATTGAAAATAAAAGGTAAAACGCATAATAATTGCAGAAAATGTACTTTTTCTCATACATTTATTTTGACGAGTTCTTGTTGACATTTTCTTTAACCCTTTTATAAGGTGTATCTCATAGCCTTACTCAGGCAACAGCAATAACAGCAAATAACCTAAATCTCATTGCAAAAAAGAGAAAGGCAGTTAGCAACA
Source organism: Caligus rogercresseyi (assembly GCA_013387185.1). Taxonomy (NCBI): domain Eukaryota; kingdom Metazoa; phylum Arthropoda; class Copepoda; order Siphonostomatoida; family Caligidae; genus Caligus; species Caligus rogercresseyi. The sequence goes on along the minus strand of CP045899.1, from coordinate 19,940,533 downwards.
AGCTCATGGAATGTATCGACACCCATGACGAATTTCGCAAGAAGAACACATGCATCGATATATATTATTATTGTTATTAAGATTGACCTAGACTACTTATCTATGTAGTAAATGTATCACAAATGTTAAGTGTCTTATAAATAGACAAAGGAATTAATTCTTACAAAAAAATGAGTCGCAAACGGTGGGTATCCAAAATAAATATTTGAATCTTCGCAGCAAGTAGTCCATCATCAGAAAGAGACAAAGGGAGTGAATGATAATGGACACATATATACGCATCGATTCTTTTGTGTTTTAAAACCCGGCTACGACTGCCATTTATATATTTATGCAATAACTTACTGAACTATGTAAGGCCCAAGTAGCTAAATAAATGACTTCCTTTCTCATATTAAAAATAATTGAAAAGCCATCGAATGAACCTTAAACAACTATTCATTTCATTTTAGCCATTAAAATGGACTCCAAAAACTTGAAGCATTTTTAGAAGAAAAGTTTTCTCTTTTTGTTATGATAGGAAGAAGTTGTCATCGTGCATTTATTTGCCTAGAGGGATGATCAAACCACCCCCTTCTTGGATCCTGGGTTTTAGATCTATGTATTTGTGTTATCTATTTGGTTCGATGGAATTGCAATATTAGTCCAATTAGGTTGAATATGGGCCTTCTCCCCTAGGGAATACCTGCATCCTCATACATGCTTCCACTTGAGCTGAAGGAATCCCCCCCATCCCTAAAGCACAATGATTGAAATGACTTATTGTACATGGAAATGTATTTCCCGATACAAAATATAACAAAAGGCAATGAAAACATCATCAAATGGCTATCAGGGATAATAATCATTTGGAGCGGTTGCTCATTATACCAAGAATCGAGCACACAGAAGTATATTTTGATCCTCATCGTTCATTATGCCTTATTTATTATCAAATGACTTTTCAAAATAATCATCAAATGTATTAATATATTCATTGGATTTTATTAATCGAGTCATGAACTTGCATTCTTGAGATCATGGATTGATCCTCTTTTGTAGAGCTCCAGGCCTCAACTTCAAGTCATCCTTCCATTGAAGTAGGAAGGACGGAGTTCAACCTAGGCATCTTTGAAGCCTTCTTTCATCCCTCCCTCCATAGCAATAGCAGGTCAAGCATGACATCACATAAGAATGAGTCTCCTCAATATCATGACAAAAGAAAGCGGACAGGAGCATTGAAGGAATTAGAATGAAGTAGACGACGACCACCAAGTTAGATGACAGATCATCATCATCATCATGTGACATTGAGACTGCAGGAAAAACGCCAGAAAAGAAGATAAAAAAGGATCCATTGTACTTCATACACCCCCCCCCCCTTATGTTGTGCAAAATATATGCAATGTCGAGAAAGGTTTCGTGAGTCAACTATGCAAATTAAATTCCGCAAATAAAAGGCGGCAAAAATTCGTAAGTCAAAAAGGACCTCTCGACATCTGAGAGTCCGAGTGGTTCTTTGCTCTGAATGTAGCTCATGATGGATCCAAGGATCCAAGATGAAGAAAGGACTGGATCCGGTTGACACGAAAAAGCTCTCATGGATTCTTCTCATCCGAGTGGAATCCTCCCTTCCTCAATGAAGGAAGGAAGAAGTCACAGAGAGAGAGAGAGAGAGAAGTCGGATAAGTGTGTGTGGTCTCATTGTAGGTTGGTCGGTAGGTCGGCCTGAGAAAGAGGAAGACTCCCTCCCTTTATCTTCACTGCAGTCAAGACATGGAACCCGCCAAGGAGGGAGGGGCCCTTCAAGAACCTCCTATTCAGATGGATGGATGATAGTCAGAGCATAAGTCGTGAGCACTCCAAGGCTTCTTCTTCCAATCAAGGATCCCATCACACCTGACAAGGAGACAAGAGACAACCAACCAATTAACCAAGCAAGCCACCCTTGAAGGAGGACTTACTTCAACCCTGAAGAAGGACTGGCTCGACTTATCTTCAACTGCATGTTTCTATATATTATTATAAACTATGTATTCTAATGATTACCAAAAAGAACTCGTGAAAAAGAAGAAAGCTACAAGACTCGTTCAGGACCAAAGGCCTTGATTCATGTTATTAAATGATCTGGTATTCGTTTGCGGTAGTTATCGTTTGTTTATTTATTATAGATGAAAACATCTCGTCGGAAATACATTCTTCATCGACCGAGAGGATATTTATTCAAACCCAGAGACATACTATACAAATAGGGGCTTACCTAAAGATTCCAATGGGTATGTCTTGTTCCGGGTTCGTCAATTCGGGCTTCCGAGCCAATAGAATAATCAAGTGTCCGCTTCTAACTGACGGGCAACTTTGGGGGCATCCACAGAGAGAGAGAGGGGATTCCTGTTGTTGTTTTTCGTACTAGGAGAATGATGATGCGAGGAGAGGGACAGAGAGGGAAAGAGAAAAGAGAGAAAGAAAGAAAAAAAGCGTCGCGTCTCTTTTTAACGAATTTATTTGGGTCGTTGTTTCTCTTTTCTCTCCACTGTTGTTGTTTTGGTATAAATACTACCTTTAGTGCTGCAACGGTTCAGGAAGCGGACCAAACCAGGCTCGCTTTAATAATAAGAATAATAATAAAGGGAAAATGCGTAAGAATGAACCGCCATTTTCTTCTTTTTCTTCTTATACATACATATATTTATATAGCCCCTATAAATATATATTCTTTTTTATTCAAAGGTACACTACAAAAGTCCACCCAAAACTCTCTAAAAATAGATCCCTTCAGCGTAAATAAAATACAAGATGGGGCTGTGAAAACAAAAAAAAAAGAAATCATAAACAGATATATAAACAAAGGTGTTTCAGGGCCGACAAAGAAGGATTCTCATTGGCTAAAGGGGTGTAAAGATGCCTTTGGATTGGTTGGAATGCCGGACTTAGCTTGCTTGAGTTGCTTTTTTGCAATATTATGCTTTTTTTGGTGCATATTTGAGGCTGAAATTTAAAGGGATTCGTGTTTGTGGATGAATGAAATGACATCTGTGGGAATATATTGATAAGAATATATTTGGCTTGAATGAGTTGTGTATCTACATCAATGATAATCAGCATGAAGTACAAAGAAGTCCTTTAAAATGAAGTATGAGGTTTGATATGTTTATTAGCACAAAAACAAAGTTTCTTTAAATGAACCTCTTATAAAAGGTGGGGTAAGATTTCAGCTGGGAGGAAATTATATGTAGGATATGTAGGGTTGATGAAAAGCCGATATAAGATAATATGTTTATCCATGCATTAAATAACATTCATAAAAAGGATTTAGTTCTATAAACGCTTCAAAATCAGGCGTAACTATCCTTTTTTTTTGTCGAAATCATGCATAAAAAGTGAGGATTTTAAAGGAGTTCCTTTCGTTATTGTGATTCTAGGAATAAATGACATATTTAGATGATGACTTGTTGGAATTACTTCACTCTTAAGCGGATTATAATCCATATAGCCGTAGAATAAGATAATCCTCAGATTATTAACAGTACATTTCTAATTTGGTAAATAGTTATCTATATGATGTAGATCTTGAGAATGGCACTTCTATGGTGTAAATGTCATGAATATTGAGGATATGTACGAGAAATTGACTATATTTTTTATTTGCTCGATGTGGTAAAAATGACATTCTAAATATAGCTTCATAGCCGTATTGTTTAATAATATATATATATACAGGGAGTACACGTATAATCCGGACTAACTTTGATCGGTTATGTCGTCTTTGTTTTTGAGATATTGCAACGCACATATGTACGTTACTGCGCTTGCATCTTATCTATCTGCCAAAAAACAGATTGAAAATCAGTCAACATTTAGCCATGGAAGAGGAGAAAAGGCATGCGATGTTCGCTTCCTTCCGTGCCGGGAGGAGTCCAAAGGAGGTGATAGAGTTCTTCAACTACCCCAAGTCGACCGTCTACGACCAGTGGAAGGCTTGAAACTCTTTCAAAAAGAATGATGCTCATCGCAAAAAGCGTTCTCGATCCCTGGGGGCCACCAGGACGACGAGTTTGTCGCCGAGGTGAAGAGGAAGGTCAACGAGGACGGCAACAAGTCCTACGCCAAGTTGGCCGCCGAGATGGGCTGCTCCAAGCAGACCATCGTCAACACCATCAACAAGGACCTGGGCTACAATTCGCAATTCGTACAATTCGCACAGGATGATCTTGACGGAGGGGACCAGGGAGTCCAGGAGGTCAAGGTTGCGGCCCTGCTCAACAACCTCAAGCACGAGACGGCCGGTCCAGCCCCCCAGCTCCCCTCACTGCAACCCCCTCGACTATTTCTTCTGGTCGAGAACAAGACCAACAAGCACGCTCACAACACTCTCGACTCCCTCAGGGCCGCCATCGTGGAGGAGTTCGCCAATATGAAGAAGGACGTCGTCGTCAAGGCCTGCAGCCGCTTCAGGCACCGCCTCGAGATGGTCGTCGCCGCTGATGGGGGCTATATTAAAAAATAAATATCAATATATGTGTGCCTTTCATTTAACAAAAAATTGTTGCAAAATATTGATAAATAAATAAGTTATCAACATTTCAAAATGTGTTTTAATTAGTCCGGATTATACATGCACTCCCTGTACATACAAAAAGGTGGGTTCGGCAGAACAAATCCACTGTCCGAATTCAGTGATTCTTAGCAAGTTATATACATAACCGATCATGGATAGAAGAAGTAGTTTCCTGCTTTGATAAAATCTTTATTCCGTTTGTGCACTAGAATGTTCAACCGTAACTCTTCAGATTTTATTTCATTGTATGATATCTGTATTTTAAAATAAAATGATATTAAATATAGCATTATTAGCTACTATATATAGAGAGAGAGCAACACAAATAATCGTATAGATAATTCCATATTAAATTAGAAAAATATGCTTAAAAAACTTTAGATAATCAAACATGTAATATATTTTTGATTATAACCATCTATTTAAAACGATATACAAGATTGATAGAAGATAAATTATAAGATTAAATGGGTTAGGGGATTTTCATGACATTTTTTCAAGGTTTATTTCATTCGTGGAGAATTATCATTTGGCTATGGAGAGTTCCTTTTCAATATATACGGAATGGACTACAAATCATTCTATCTGTAGTTGGGGTATTCGATGGTTTTAATAAAATGATATATATGGGTAGCAGAGATCTACCTCCAGATGTACGACAAGATATATCGAATCGGTGATATGAGAGGGGTGAAAGTGGCTCAAATTCTAAACTTAGCACAAAGAAACAGTAGATGCCGATTTTTAATTATTCTATTTAACTGCTTCTATCTGAAACCCTTGTTATACATAATCTCTAAATTCATTTTTTTGAATATCAAATCTACATTTCACATTATTTGTTTATTACCTCCGCCGAAGAGGTATTGTTTTCACTGACGGTTGGTTTGTTTGTTT
>CP045899.1:19896820-19934999 GCA_013387185.1 Caligus rogercresseyi | reverse complement strand
CGCAAGAAACCACTGCTTATTTGTAGAGCTGGGATTCTGTACCGCCGATTCGATAGATTATTATATATCCACCGAATATCGATCGGTGCGGTAGATAAGAAAGAAAGAGAAATTATGTATCTGCTCTGTGACTTCTTCATGTGCATTTAGTATTGGACAATTTATAACAAAAAGACAATTAAGTACCATGTTTGTTATAAAAAATTTAAGAGATTATTTGAAATTTAAAATATGTTATTTTTATATAAATCATTTATGCGTTCGGATTTTGAAGGAAATGTAAGGCCATAGCAAATAAATTATTTCCTTGAATGTCTTTTGTTATACGTTGTCCGATATTAATGCGCTTTCAGCTCCGGAGCTGTTTATTTATTTTGCAAAGTTCAACTTCTTCACAACAGATAACAATGCTTCCAGTTCTAATACGAGATACATTCGGTAGTCGCAGCTTTGGATATTTTACATATTTGTGATGTCATGTCAATATAACTAAGATGGCGGCAATAAGCTGAATCCAAAGACTTTAATATCTAATAACATAAATTTGCAATGCCTTGTAAACCAATATTAAAGTTAAATCAACAAATAATTTACATTTAGGCCAATGGCCATACTATATCAATATAAATAAAGTGTCGATAATAAACTGAACCAATGGATTATTATTTATAAGATACTAATCTCTCCAACATGAGTCCATTTTAATCAGCCAATAATGCATTTGACAATAAAACCTCCATTATGTCAAATTCAGCGCAAAAAGTGATATCTTATTTATGGTGACGAATTGTTGACGATTAACTGAATCTCTTTTTCAATCTTTATTAGCTGATAAAAATAATTTATGCATAAAAACAATTTACACAAGATATACATTCATTTCAACAAAGAGTACAATGTAAAATGAGTATAAATTATCGGCAATAAACGGAATCAATAGACAATAATATAAAAACACAATTTGTCCATTTGAGTTCGCCTTTATTAGCGAATAAGAAGGCATTTTATTCATTAAGGTAGAAAATTTGCCTTATTTATTCAAAATTTATAGTGTTTCATTGTTTATGTGACTCAAAACCAATTTTTTTGCTCCTTCATAATTAAAAGACCCTGGCGATTAACTAATTTTGGTTTCTTCGACCATAACCTCCGAACCAAGGGTGTGGTTTGATTGGTTTCAACCAGTGGTTCCCGTGTGCGATAAAATCATAAAGGAGTGTTATTTATTTGGTCAATTTTATTTATATTTATCATTAAGTTAATAAAAAGCTCATATTTTAGGGCTGGTCTAAAAAAATCTGGAATTATGTTACATTCAACTATGACTTTGATGGGAATTTAAAAACGCAGTGGATCCCGGAGGACAATTAACGTTTTTAGGTTAAAATGACTCCAGGTTAATACTTGTTTGGCTGGCTTTTGATCACAAGCCGAGTATTTTTATTGTATCACAAGTTGAAAAAATATATTGGAAAAAAATTGTGGCAGAAACCACATCTATAAAAATATATATAGCTTCAATAGCAGATAAACATCGTCGTTCAGCTGTCGCCTGTGTCCAAACTAAACAAAGTAATGTCTACTACGTCATCGTTAGCTGATAATAGAGATAGAAAGATTTGTTTAGATTGGGCAACAGACGTATTTCTCACAAGAATCCATTAGGTTCTCCATGTCTTTATATCTCTATGCTCTGATTCATGAATAAATATTTGGTTTTTATGGGGAAAAACGTATTCCTCTGAAGAATCCAATAATATGTCTTCTTTATATCTCTATGGTTTTAACCACAAAACCCTTTTTTACACAGTAAACTATATAAATATATCTCTTGAAACGTTTATCATAAACATGTCGAACCAAATGTTTTTAGTCAAGTTTTTAACCTTAACTTGTTCTTGTTTTGGGACTTCAAATGCCTTATTTCTACGATGGCTTTTTAATTATTTGATATTAAAAACATCATCCAAAGTGCTTGAGTCATACTAAAGCAAACATACTTAATAACTTCTAAGCATTAACCATTCTCCTAACACAAGTTACAAACGGACAATGCAGACCCATCAAAGCATAAAGCCTTCTGTACACTTAACACCATTCATGCTTCCATAGAGAGCTACAAATGACCAATCCACGCTTAAACAAACCATAGTTACCTTTAAATCTATTAGAAACCACGTTTAAAACCATAGTATTGAGCAATATAAGATCCTTATATTTATTTATAGGAAAAAAAACATATTTTCCCAAATTATAATAAGCATTATGGATGTATATATGCAATACCTTAATTTTTTTATTTAGAGTAACAATATACAATCCTACAGATATACTTCCCTTTAAATATAAGCAAATATGAAGTATGTACTCAACTTGTTTTTTCATTGTTATACGCATGAGACAAAGTTGTTGTTGCTGTTGTTTCCCTGGATGTTTTGATAGGAAACTGTTTGTGCATCTTTTCCTTATGCCTCATTCATTATCTCGGAGACATACTAATGACTAGGGTTTATATTATGATACTTCTATGCATTGTCTATCCAGGGTGCAAAGCACCAACAACTTATATCATATTCTGACGCTGATCCATGCGTAGACATAGAAAGCCATAGACCGGTCTAGTACTATTTATCCGTCCAATGTTAGAGAATTTATTTATAATTTGGTAATTAATAAAAAGGTATTAAACAAAATGAGACATTTTTGTCTCAGGATACTATTTGGCGGATTTATTTTATATATAAAGTAAATATATTCCATGAATCTTCATAGTATATGATGAAAAAAGTCCTCTCAGTCCTAATCATATATATATATATATATATATATATATATATATATATATATATATATATATATATATATATATATATATATATATATATATATATATATATAGACATATCTAGAGAAGAATTACTATATATACACACATATATATATATACATATATATCCATGTAATAACTTAGTATGTATATATATAAATGCATACGCTCAGTATAGAGTATATAGGTATATATTCAGTTCCTCAACTGCGTTTCTACTACATTACCCTGCCTTCTCTGCCGCTCACATAAGACAGAGCAGGATTGCCAAGCCGGCCGGCTCTATTTTCCTTTCAGTCCACCCGCTATATTATCTTCTTGGTCTTCTTTGAATCGTAGCGTCCGCTTGTAACAAAGCCAGAATCTCAGACGACTCCTCTCAGCTAATGATCCTCTTCTTGAGTCCCACTTTTTTCGTGTAAAACTAAGATAAATCCACCCGGAATGAAGTCCCCGGTGATAAGGAGGACGACCTTCTTCCAGAAATTTCCCTTTCATCCACCCCGGACTTGGATTGCTTTACTGAGCCCCGGGTACCTACTTGGGCTATAAGAAGGCTTACCCGGGGGTCTGTCGGAGGAGCACTTATTTACGTGCGTGAGATAATAATGTATCAGGCTCCTGAGTTGACTTTCCTTATTTAATAATAAAAACGGGCAGTGAGGGATAGGTGGCGCTGGGGGTAATTTCAATCTGCCGCTTAGTAAAAAGGGAGAAGAGCATATAGAGTCTAGGAATTGCTTCACCAATTCTTTTTAGCTTTACTTTACCATTGTTCATACAGAGTTCAATCCGCTAAGACGGTCCAAACTTCACTTCTTTCATTCACTTCACCAGTTATACTATCTCAGGTAAGATGGCGGACCATTTAATTAACCCCTTTAAGGATCCGGAGTACCAAACAACCATCTATTCTCCTTTCTCTACTCTCTCTCTAGATCATTCAACATGCCTAAGGGAGCCGGTCTTACGAAATCCATGAAGCTCTCCAATGAGCTCGCCGACATTGTCGGAAAGAAGGAAGCTTCTCGTGCCGAGTGCATCAAGCAGCTCTGGGCCTACATCAAGAAGCACAATCTCCAAGACCCCGAGAACAAGCAGTACTTCACCCCCGACAAGAAGATGGCTAAGGTAAAAGAAAATACAAAATGGCTGAAATTGCCTCTTTATTCATATTCATCCCGCCAAATATTTGAATTTCCAATAGAAAGAGAGACAAATATATATATACTTAAGGCTCCGCCTACTTCTCTCTCTCTCTTTCCAATTCTCTCGGCTAATTGTCTCCCCCCCTCAATCCCTTCTCTTGACTAATTCTCTACCTTTCTCTCACTCTCTCTATGATATAGATCTTCGGTGATGACCGCATTCGGGCTTTCGGTATGGCCAAGTTCCTCTCCGCGCACTTGTCTGCTACTTCATAAGATGTGTACCTCATTTTCAAATCCAATTACTACTAAAGCTATTCTATACTACTTTGTATCTCTCTCTTCTCATTGGTTTAATATTTATTTTGGAAGGTCAATTTAACGAGAACAAAAAATGTTTTTTTTGGAAGCAATTTTATGAATTTATCATTATTTAAAAAAATGAATGTATGTTACTCTTGTTTACACAGAGACTTTTTTCCTAATCTCTCCCCTCCCCATTTTTTGTAAGTAGTTGACGACGCATCAACTACCCACCTCTCATTTGACCATAAAAATACTCCTTTTCATACGTTTCATGGAATGTTTGTAAAAGGAGAATGTACAACAATATATAAATATATGGATTTTATATTGTAATGCAACGATGACCACTACTAGTATTATTATTATGATTATTTGAATTATAAAATGACGTTCGAAAATATGACGTTTTGACGAGTTTTATTTTAATTTTTTTAAATATCGGCGGGAACTATGTTTTAAAGTGACAGTTTGACAAAATACGATAAATTGAATCGGGGAGCCGATCTACATCGTAACATGAGACATGAATAATAAAGTATTCCATTTATCGCAACAAACATGCATTAAAAGGATTTCAGTCTCAGCCCCTTTTTTTACCTATCCCAGATCTTTGTGACAGCTTGTCTGATGTTTGACGTAAGCTTTTGAATTTGAGAAACCTATTAAGCGTCTAGTGGAAGTGCTATTGTTAAACGTCAATGACGACATTGGTAAATGATGACGTCATTGTTAATATTTTCCTAGACCGTTTATTATGAACATCAAGAAAGATCAAATGGAGAAGGATGTCAAAGTAAATTGATGTCGTTTTAAATAATCATTTTTCTCTAAGAATTCAACTTCTTAATTTGCACGAGATGACAAACATGAGAGTGCCTTAGAGTAGGATATATCTATGATTGGCTCTGATTAATAGAGATATAGGGAGCTTATTCCCTTCAATAGCAGATAAACATCGTCGTTCAGCTGTCGCCTGTGTCCAAACTAAACAAAGTAATTTGATCTACGTCATCGTAAGTTCATCATAAACATAGAAAGATTTGTTTAGATTGGGCAATATGACGTATTTCTCACAAGAATCCATAAGGTTCTCTATGCCTTTATATCTCTATGCTCTGATTCATGAATAATATTTGTGTTTCTCCCATTTTCTACTCATTACAAATACATTATTTACCTTTTCACTTTTAAGATAACTCTTATATATAATCTTTTTTCTAAGAAAGTGCACTTTCAGATCAAGACAAAAGTTCATTATGCATCTTTATTTATGATAAATTCTTAGGGGTTAACCCACGTGCAATAAATGTTGTGCTATAGATTATATTTATTCCTGATGACCACCTTATTTTTCTTTATCGCAATTACATAAACGATACCCGCTGACCCTTATTGCTAGTCCCAAATAATGATGAACCAAGGTAAGTTAAAAGTGATGAACAATAATGAAGTCGACAACTTAAAAAAATGCAAAAATATCTACGGTGTCAATAGGAGAAAAAATAAAAGTATGGTAATCTTCTGTCCTCAAGCAATGCCTTCATGTTTATTATAAAAATAGACATTTGGTTCCCGATGTCCAGGAAGAATAACCCATCAAGAAAAATGGTGACGTAAAAATGCCCCCAAATAGGAGCTTGGTCCGCCTCAAATGTAACAAAAGTATCGACACCTACGATTATTTATCATTTAAGTGCCACACTTTGAAAAAATGAAAGCCCCTCTGGTTATTCCTTGGCACTGGAACTGCACTAGTCACTACAAATATAATCAGAAGGATGCCGAACCAACCCAAAAAGTTTGATCTTTGTTAAATTATTATTCTTTATCGATGCGAAGCCATTCGGGGCTATATACGTATTTGTTCATATTGAATTAATAAGAGTAAAAAGGGGATTTTAAAGTATTTTAGGAAATGAATGAGAGGTTTAGTAAGTTATGATAATTGTTGCGAATTTTTAAAACCCAAAAGAAACAACTGAGAAGCTAAATAACTGTTTTTAGATATATTTTAGATATGTATCATGTATCATTCATAATATTAAGGAATATCAATGACATTAAGAACTATTTTATCTTGTTTTTGGCCCAATCACGATAGCGTAACGAAATTGCATACGATAATATTACCAAGCAATATCGTTATTCGCTATTATAATATTCAAGATTATTTAATCTTGCGATAATATTACCCCCCTAATTGTTTTATATAACAACGATATTGCACACAAAGTATATATTCATGTTGACCAACATCAATTCACTGACCATTATATATCATTATCTGTTTTGGTACTAGCTATATTGACTCTTAGCTATTATAGCATTAGCTGTTTTGGGACTAGCTATTTTGTCCATTAGCTATTATGGTTATTAGCTGTTGTGGGATTTGCCATGATGTCGCATGAGTTATTTTGGTATTAGCTATTATGGACTAGCTGTTATGGTATTAACTGTTTTGGAATCAGTTATTTTGATGTATAATCAAATATCATCATGATGGAATGGTTAAACTATAATAAAAACCTTTAATTGATTTATATTCACAATTATCAAAGGAGATTAAATTTTAATTAAATATATATATAAAATATAATATGATTTTTTTTCTTTTTAAATCTTTAATCTTCTTCATCAAGTTGGACTATGAAAATGTCAGCTTACTTATGTGGATCATTGTAATTAATAATTAATTACCTAACTTAACTGGCCCTATATTTTCTTCTGCAAATATCTATAAAAATATTACAAGAACACTAATAGACAAACATAGATTTATTGTCCATTTTGTAATACGTTGATGATTGATTGTTTTTGGAGTGGTGTTCTATAATTATTGTAGCAAATTATAATTTGATATATTTTAAAATTGCTTCAGTTAAATATCTATGTTAAGATGGTTTAATTATTATAATTATTATATAATGTTATAAGTTTTTAAGAAGTTTTATGTTTTAAGAACGAAGGAAATAAAGGAAATTGATTTAAAGCATATTTTAATTAACAATATTTCAAAAAAGGTCTCCTATTTTATTATATCTATTTTAAAAATATTCGATGTTCGATATATATATTTAATAAATATCATGCAGAGTATAACAAATATTTTTCAAGGTTCGATAGACTAATTTACTCGCTAATATGCTTATTTGTATAAAATCGGATACTGCAATTGAATCAAACTGGCAAAAAAAAAATATGAAGTCTTATTTAACAAATATATGAAATACAATATTAATATTTTTGTTCATTATTTTTTTAAATTCACATAATTATTTTATGAAGACATCACCTAACTTGTAATAATGACTATAATTATGTCTGGAGAAAGTGTCACTACTTAGTTACAGGGCTGTGATTGAACGCCTGAACGGAATATAAATGAACGGATGAAAGGATTTTTTTTGTCGTTTGTCCGTTCAATTATATTTGATTTCAAAGTGTGGACGTTTTTTTATAACAGAAGTTTAATCAATGTTTCGTATGTTACTTCATAAAAAATGAAGACTTTTTTTACAAAAACAAATGCAATTGAAATTACTGCGAGTCATTCTGGGATAAAAGTGAGGACGTTTTTTTAAAATAATTTTTCAAATTTGAAATATGAAATAATTGATATTTTCAACGAACCGACGAACGCTAAAAATTGGGTATTTCCAGGGAAAAATAGTACGTAGAGGTTGTGTGAACTTTATATTTATAACGTCCATATTGCAACATGTTGTTATTATTATTAGTAGTAATAAGTTATGTGACTTCATTGATTCCCATTGTTGCGTTTATGTTAAAAAAAATATCTAATATTATAAGATTGTAATGATGATATATATAATGAAGTAATGAATGATCGAATGATTTTTGATAATTCAATCAATATCAGAGTAGACAAATTTACCACCTTTGATGGTCATTGAGTGCGAGATTAAGGAACCGTTGAAGCCCAGTGTTCGAAAGAAATTATAATAATTATAAATAATTGTAAATATAAGGTTCACACAACCTCTGCGTACTTTTTTCCTGGGAGTACCAAAAATTGAACGTACGAACGCCTGAACGGATCTTTTTTTTAAATCGAACGGGTGAACGGACGAACGCTAAGGTTGCAAACACCCACAAGCCTCGTAAGTTCTTATCTAATATGCAATATACATTTTTTAATGGACGGTTGCCGTTAAACTTGTTTAAGTTAATCAATTAAAAAGTTATATGACTAATAAACACATTTTTAGAAAGTCATTCAAGTTATAGTAAAAATACTTACAATTAAAACATAAAGCCACAAAAATATACATTTGGAATCAAGATTCTAAGTAAGGACTTAACTTCAATCAATAATATTTTGGCATTCCGTATAAAAATTCTGAATAGTGTTCCCGGTTAATGTAGAAAAGGAAAAAAAAAAATAACTTTGATATTGAAGGAATACATTTTAAGGTCAATCTTATCGGTCACTATGAATTGCAAAAATTTTACTCGTTGAATGAATAAGAATTATAAAATATTGCTCCCTAAATAGTAACTTAGCTTTTAAAGTTTACGAAAGTTAATTAAGGACGGAGACTTCTCTACCAAAATCGTTGCAATACACAAAAAATAGTTTGTTAACTCATGAACTAGGAGAAAAGCCTTTTATTATCATAAATATATTAAAATATATTTATTATTAATAATAAAAATAATTCATAAACTTATTTTAAATAATAATATTTTTTGTCTACTTTAATCCATGCATCCGTGGGGCATGAATGACACAGGAAATAGAAATGAGACCTCCTAAATCCAAATCTGATCTTATTTTTTTCTATGTTACACCTAGATTTTTGATCTTTTTTGAAGGGGTCTCTTAATGATGACTCCTGTTTTTAAATACGATTCTTCGTAAGTATATTTAGTGTAAAAGAAAAGTAAGCAAACAATATTTTTTAATTATGGAGTAAATATTAAAATGGGATATTCAAATTATTTTTCTTCCATTCAAGGTCCTCGTATGAACTCAGAACTGGTGAAAAGTAGCTGAATTGGTTAATTTCAAAATTATACCTGTAACTTCTTAGATTTTAAGAAATTCTGCAATAGAGACGATATAGTCGAGACTCTTGTAAATCATGTTAAGTAATGTTTTATTAGCTAAACCATTTTAACGATATATATCAGCAAATTGATATAAAAAATAAGCGTTTACTGAATGACAATTTTTGATAGGTTTGATGAGCAACAATTGTTGCGGGATTTTGAATGAAAAACAAGACATATTAAACAAATATGAACTATAGTATATTTGGCTGTGGGTGGATTTTAATACCGACTTGACATAGAAAGAGAAAAAAAACTGAAAACATAGAGACATCTCTATGGCCTCTCTTTATTATAGTATTAAACCTCACAAACCTCTCCCTTTTTCATAACAGATTTTTCACTAATTATTTTAGTTTTTAACATTTATTACAAAACAATTCAATACATTTTGATGCGTTGTTTTTTTATTTCTAGATGAATTATGAGGGGCGGTCTACTGTCTCTCCTTCACTTTCGTCGTCAAATCGGCCAGAAAAATGCTAAGAGAATTAATAAGCTTTGAGATGAAGCCTAGAGAGCCTTCCGTGACAGGGAGGCATTGAACTACTACCATAAGAACAAGTCAGTCCGACAAGAGACGATGGAGTTCCTCTCGTCCAAGAATACTGTCGAATAAGTGACTCCGGACACAGGGGGGGACTCCGTATCAAAGTTCCTCCTCTAGAGTTAAATGACTCAAGCTGTTTAATGTAACGCAATAATAATAATAACAGCTTTGTTATGAAAAGGGGGAGGTTTGTGAGGTTAATACTATAATAAAGAAGGGCCAGAGAGATGTCTCTATGTTTTCAGTTTTTTTCTCTTTCTATCTCAAGTCGGTATTAAAAGCATCCACAGCGTATATTTTATCTCGTATAGTACTATCACCATAGAGATAAAAATATTAGAGAGCTATCTGATCATAGAGATTAGATTATATCTCTATGATCAGCTTACAATGACGTAGTACAAATTATTTGTTTATATTGAACACAAAAATACAGCTGAACGATGTTCTTTGCTATTGAAGGGAATAAGCTCTCTATCTTTTTCTCTCTGATTTCCACTCCCTGACAATCACCCCCCGGGTTTTTACCCCTCGTGCCATTCATCCCCGTTACTAATAATTGATATCTCTGAAAAATCCACTTATGTTGATAACTATGATTTATAAATGACAGAATTACATGTATTTGAAATTTTTTGTGTAATCAATGTAGCGTTTAAATTAAAGTTTAATACCTTGGATCTTTATTTCCATTCTTTATATTAACATAAACAATATATATAAATATAATATAATATATATATTGTATGTATGTATGTATGTATGTATGTATGTATGTATGTATTTATGTATGTATGTTTTATGTATGTATGTATGTATGTATAATAATTAATATTAATCATATATGTTTATAAAACTGAAGCAGTTGGGTCAAAATTTAACAAGTAAACGAATTAATTGAAAATAATAGTTTTATTTATACAAACTTAACGCTTCAGTTTTAACTTAAACAAATGCATTAGTTTTTAAATAACTAATTTTTTAGTTTCAAATAATAAAAACCCTTTATTTTCAAATAATAAAGACCTTTATTTTTCAAATAATAAAAACCTTTTAGTTTCAAATAGCTAAAATTTTATTTTCAAAATCATTAAACGTTTTATGTATTCATAATATAATGCTTAGAGATGAGACATAAATAAATTTATTAGGTGAAACATAATTATAATTTTGAGTTGGATAATAAAAATGGTTTAATTAAAACTTAATTAACCGTTTCAGTTCCAAAATAATTCAGTATTTCAGTTTCAAACCTGAATAAATGTTTGTTTGAAACACATTTTAGCTCAAACATGATTAAATTTTTTATTTTAAAAAGCCTATTATTTCCTAAATGTTCCCTGCGTATATTGAAATCTTGATCTAAAAAATATCAAGAACTGGTAATCAAGATTACAGAAATCGGTTTCTACAGGGTAAATCGTTTTTCATAAAGAAAGATTCTGAAGTAAAAACATATAGAAATGTTATATTCGGAGTAGATCATTTCCTTTTCGAGAAATCTCGTCTATGGGGGGGGGGGGGGAGAGATATAATTCATTTATGAGGAAATCAGTTCTGATAAAATCAATCGCTATCGATTGTCCTAAATTTTCCCATCGGTAGGGGTGTTCCATAGTTTGGATAAATGAATACTTATCAATCGAAGAAGTCTACTCCCAGTAGTACTGATCTACCAAATGCCAATCAGAAGTCCAGACTATGTAAATGAGGGTTATTCCTCTAACACCGATATAAAGTTCCGACATTTTTAATTTCTTATCCATGAAAAAGTAGGATACTAGGTAATTCCTTCTAGACCTTTTAAGAAAACTTATAAATTAGGCTTCTAGATTTATTACACAACTATCCCAATGATTTTTTTGTTGTCTTTTTTCATTTGCTTCCTAACAGTGACTCATCTGCACGTATAATTCCCATGTGTATTCTCTAAAAGAAACTATTAGCTCATATTCGTGTTTGAGAGATATTTAAGTGCTTTAAGAAAAAAAGAGATTAATTACAAATGATTCTCTGCAAGCTCATATATTTTGAATTTGCGTAAATATTATTTAATTTCGGCCTGAAATTAATTGTTATACTGAGAGCTACACAAACAAATATGCCTCAGTGTGTACTCTTTCTTACCCTAGTTCTTACTATTAAGGGCAAAGAATCACGCATGCAGGCAGGCATAATCATAAAAAGTAGTTAATTTTTTGTTATTCATATTTCTTAGACAATAATTACATTATTCATATTGGGCTTAATTTTCCAAATGTAGGCGTTTTACGATTTATAGTATACAAGCCTCTACCCTTCTACAGGTTGAATAAAGTGTAAATAATATCACTACTATATCATGTCTAAGGAGATAGACTGTCTAAAGACACGTGAAACTTATATATGTATAATATTTCAATTGTTAGAAAACATTCAGAATATGAGTTTCTGGTATTTAAAGACTTTAAAGTCGAGGGATGTTTTTTTTTTGACCTTCCACAAAAACCCCCAGTTTGTTTTACAAAATTTGTTAGTTAAAATTAGTTTGTAATAGTAATAATTAAGGATAAGAAAAAAAGTATTGAAACTTAGTAAAAAAGAAGAATATGACAATGTGCACCAAAGTTTCCTTTCACTAGAGGCTGTTGAGGAGTAAACATCGACAATTCAGAAAGAATAAATTCATTCTAAAAATATGTCTTCTTTTTTCATGGCCCTACATCCTTGTTATCTCCTATTCCACCTATTTTATTAATTAATGATGCAACAACTCATACTCAAGTTTATTGATGAGTTTGTGATAACATCTTTTTGTTATCCCTCATAATGATATCAAAATCTAGTAATCGGTATTTCATACTTTTGGCATACATGTTACTCAGATGTGTTTCTTTTGGAAGAAGGATAGAGAAACGAGGAGGAAATAGTCTTCTCAATGCGCAAAAAGCTAGAAAATGTCTATATTTTAATGCCAAAATGACCCTCTCGTAGTATGGTATTGTATTTAAAAATAAATGATTTTATGTTTCCAAGAATTTATAAATGTACTATATACCAGCATTTTTAACAAATATATATATATATATAAATTCCAATTTGAAAGTATTCCTTTACTCAAAGAATTTTAAATTTGTAGATTAAAATAATATATTCAAATGCAATTTTGATAAAAACAATCCTCCTCTGCTCCATATATTGTGTTCTAAAGAAATCTTGACCCACTTTTTACCACTATTTTATAAAGTAAAAAGTTAATGATAAACTAGGTACTAAAGGATGAAAAATAAAATACATTTTTAAAGACTAGATATTAATTTTGACATATATAAATGATTAATGTTGATCTACTCCTAAGAATAATAAAGTAATTATTTAATATAAAATTTATATATGTATGCCTATATGGAATATATAAAGAGAGATGTTACTTTTTACTTCGTCTGAAATAATTGATGTTTCGTCATGGAAAAAATTGGCAAAAGTGATTCACTTCGTCAAGTTATGGGGGAAAATACAAAATCAACAATCAATTGGTACAAAATTTGAATAATATAGGGTAATAAAAACCCAAATTTTAAAACGAAAAAAACACGGTTAAAAAAACGGGGTTTACCTGTTTTTTCGAAATTCGGGTTTTGCATTAACATTAATTGATTGCTACATTAATTATATTACATACCCTGATCCATATACATGCTACATAATGTTCCTGTGCCAGTGAGAATATGCACGATATATAAAAAATTTGAAGCCGCAAGTGCATCAATTCAAGATGAGGGAGTGCGATAGCTCAGTGCGTTAAGGCGTGTTCAGCTCTTAATGTTGAGGGCGCAGGTTCGAATCCCGAGAGGGGTTGGTCATTTTTGGTCTACCTCATTGATAAGATCCTATGTTCGATAGACTAATTTTAACGCTATAATGCTTTTTTATATCCTGTCGGAAGCTGCAATTCTATCGAACAAATAGGTACAAAAAAACATCAAGATGACCCAAATTTGTCTCTTAAGCTCCGTTTTCAATCATTGGGCATCTCTATTAAATTTTGTGAAAAAATTCTGGCCTACACCCGATCAAGTTGACTCAAGAACTTAAGCCGCTGGCCACTTTGGGAATTCGTAAAATAGACTGAAATTCGTAATTTATCCTCATTTTCACCGTGTCATTCAGGGGTGAGACCCATTTTTGGCTCAATGGCTTTCTTAACAAACAAAATATACGCTATTAGGTCGGCAAAAAACACAGGCGTAACTCATGAGGCCTCCCGATTAATTCCATAAAAAATCATTTGGTGTTGATGATTGCATGCTGGCTGTGAAAGCCCGGGTCTATACCAATCATCTCTCAACGTTTAAAAGAACTCAGAACAATATCAACGTGAAGTGGTATTCAAAAATTGGGTTCAACGATTGGTAAAACGTGGGGTCATTTGAACGACGTCGAATTTCATGTAATTGAACTTATTTATAGTTTAAAAACCTCAAATACACTTACCATTTGTTAATTATACTCCTTATGAAACTTGTCTAAAGATATAAATATGTTTAGGGCTGTGGATGATTTTAATACCGACTTGACATAGAAAGAGAAAAAAACTGAAAACATAGAGACATCTCTCTGGCCTCTCTTTTATTATGTATTAAACTCACAAGCCTCTCCCTTTTCATAACAGATTTTACTAATTTTTATAATTTTTTACATTTATTACAAAAAAAATCAATACATTTTGATGCGTTGTTTCTTTTATCTTCTAGATGATTATGAGGGGCTGTTTACTGTCTTCCTCCTTCACTTTCGTTGTCAAATAGCCAGGAAAATGCTAAGAGATTATATAGCTTTGAGAGGAGTTAGAGAACCTTCCGTGACGAGGGAGGCATTGAACTATTACATAAAAACAGTCAGTCCCGACAAGAGACGATGGAGTTCCTCTCGTCCAGGAATCCTGTCGAATAAGTGACTCCGGACACAGGGGGAACTCCGTATCAAGGTTCTCTCTAGAGTTAAATAACTCAAGCTGTTTAATGTAACGCAATAATAATAATACAGCTTTGTTATGAAAAAGGGAGAAGTTTGTGAGGTTTAATACATAATAAAGAGAGGCCAGAAGATGTCTCTATGTTTTCAGTTTTTTCTCTTTCTATCTCAAGTCGGTATTAAAATCATCCACAGCCAGTTTAGACTTAACAGCTATTACTCTAGTAATTCGCTAATAAGCCTATGAATCCTGATTCTAAGGATTTTTAACTTTATTAGTCCACCATGTTCCAAAACCATTTTCTTATTGTATGTCTAGTTTTTTTCTTTGTTTATTAATAAGCAAAATAGTATTTAATGATCATAACTGTTAAAAAAATATATAAAACAAACCCAAAAAAAAATAATATATATAAGCAATATTATCTCTAAAAATAAATAACTTGCCATGATTAGCCCTTAAGAATCCTTGTGCTCAACAAATTTCAGCCTGCATTTATCCAACATGCTATGGAAAATATTTTTTTCCTCTCCAAGTCTCAGTTAAAATAATATTCTTATTTATCCTGTATTCAGTTTTTAAATAATAGTAGTGCGCATAAAATACTTATTTATAAAAACTAAAGTTCAATATCTTATTTATTAATGAAGGATTAAAAAGCTCCTCTGTCCCAAGATTGTAACTCTCATAATAGATAATGTTTTCGTGTTTTTGTGTCGTCTAACGAGTAATTTCTAATGTGATTTTTTTCTGTCGTATTAAATACGAATTTAGATTAGTGTATAAGATTAGTAATGCATTTATATATATATATATATATATATATATATATATATATATATATATATATATATATATGCGTTTATTTACATAAAGAGTGCCTAATATGAAGTATAAAAAATTGATCCCTAAATATAAATGACTTTACATATGTATCTCTCAAAAAAGTACCATCATCTATGTTTAATTTATATTTCGTTTTTCTTGATATGAATCAGTATAAGAATAATTGCAATTACCTACAAAAAAATAATGAATACTTTATTAATGTCATAATAACTTTTTATTGGACTCTCAGTAGTCTGACTCACAAGCTTTCTACAGCCTAAAAAACTCTATTTAACTATTAAGTCTTTTCAAACATTCATAAATACAAAGAATAACTATAATTATTTGAATATTATACTAACACTTTTTTAATATATCCATAACAAGATGAGAGACTCCATCTCCTTCCAATGGGAAAATCCAACAACCACTTAGCTCTGATGTACGATAGTAGGAGTATTATAAAAAGTCTTGGCACTGATTCAACACATCCCTGCCGGCCTGATTCTAAATACAAATCGAGTGCTGCTTTTCCTCCCTTGTAGTAATGTCTACACTGTACTATGACTACATCACTGTCGAACCTTCACCCCCACAATTCTGCAAGAGGGAAAAGAGAAAAAAGCTGGCAAGGTACAGGGAACAGTCAGAGATTGTCAGTGAATGTATAACTGAGTGCAGACAAGAAAACGTATCCAGGATTTCATGTGTTATGGTGGAAGCCGGGCATCTTTAAAAAGAAATAAATCCTTCCCTTTGTCCGTTTATCTCCATACTCTCTCTCTCTCTCTCCTTTAACATATAAGGGCCAATAAACCAGATGCTACATCAAAATGGTCTCTGATATTCCTCTCTAACAGGATCATTAATATCATTAAAAAGCTCCCACAACCACCACTTAATACAACCTTCTTCTTCCACCTCCAATATAACATTCTTAAAGATGCCTTTCATCAATGGATATGGCTCCACAAGTTCATCATCGCGGGCCACCTCCAATGGTGGCGGGAGCAGTAATGGCTTTGATCGCTTCAGTTCCTCAAGGAAGAGCTCTGTCTATGATCGGCCCTTCATGCCTAAAGATTCATCCGTGGCTGCATTATCCTCAAAGTATCTCTCTTTAGCACATAATAATAGTAACAATAATACTAGTGATTCTTATCGATCTAGAAATTTTGGGTCCAAGGGGTATTCTGGGTCAAATAATCATAATAATGGAAATACTACATCTCTATCGGAATCATCGACTCCGTTTGGTGTTAAAACCAAAAGCTATACCACACCCGCTTCTAATTACTCAAGGTAAGAAAGCTTTATACAGACAGCATTTAAAAATAGTTGGAACATCCATTTGGATATAAATTATTGTTAAAATTAGTCCATCTAAATATCTCCCAAAGCGAAGCTCCTTACTTATTTTCAATAAGCAATCGCACTTCTTTTAAGACGAGTATATATCTTGTATGCATTTTTATGGAAATAAGTTTTAAACGTAGTCCTTGGAATTCAAGATACTTTCAGTGAGGTTGATCTACTAAAAACCTGTCCCTCTCAGAGAGCGCACTTCTGCACTCATTATTGTAAATTAAACATACTTTTGATTAGTGATGGCACTTATTTTAAGACTATTAATTAACTACAAATCTCGTAAAACAGTCCATCGAATCCAGGATACTTTCAATGATGTTGATATAAAAGACCTTTCTCTCTTTGGAAGTGAACTTGTGCACCAATTATTGAAAGTTGAACACACTTTTGAAGCCTATTGATTAATGAAGATTTCACATAAACTACTTTGATTTGAAAAAGTATTTTACCTTTAAAATTAGTCCAGATAAGTTAGTCAAAAAACCCTCTTCCCTTCTCGGGAGAAGGCTAACCTGGGTTCTCTTTATTGAAAGCAAATCACGGCCAGCTAAATCAATATCACTAAATTGATTTATTATTCTTTGTTTCAGGACAGACGGCGGAACATCCTACAAACCTAGCTCAAGGAGCAATTCCCGAAGCCTCTTTCAGAACGGAGAGGATACCGAAAACATTCGATACTCCACAGGAAGTAACGGGAGCTCTTCATCCAATGGTCGAAGTTATAATGTATCGGGCAGCAATGGATCAGGAGTCTCCAATGATTTATCCGATCGCATCGCCAAGACCCTCGCAAAACACGGCGTCCAAGACCGCATTCCAACCCCCAATTCATTCACAGACTCTCCTTACAACTCCCTTGGTCGCAGTGGAACTTGGAGGGAAGCGATTCGAGTCCGTTGAGCCTGCGGATGAAATCGTGACGAAAAAAACTGTAGTTTCCCGTGCAACCTCACCTCAATCCGACAGGGATAAAATGTTCCGGACACGGATAGCTAGAACCACGGACGAGGAATGTCTAGAGACTCGCCGAAGTCGAAAGCCTCGAGTCTACGAAGTAGCCATTCAGACTGATGTGACCCCTGAGTTTGGAGAGCTCAAAACCATACTCAAATCAAAACTAAAATATTGAGCCCTCCTAAATCCCCTTCCACAAAACAAAAGCCCATTACTCGGACTTCCTCGGGCTTTGACTACTTTGCAAGGGTAAAAAAATCCTTAGAGGAAGCGCCTAATGCATTTGCACGTGTATTGGAGCCCAAAATGACCAAAGAAGAACCTTCTGAAGCTGCAGAGGACAGCTATTATAAAATCGAAAAAGCTCCTATGATGCAGCTTCTACCCGGATCACGACAATCATCCGTACAACCCTCAACCAATCGGAGCAGCCTCTATGAGCCTGAAGTATCACCAGTAAAACAAGAAGCAAGTGAGGAGGAAGAAGAAGAAGAAGAGTCAGAATACGAAGAATATTCAGAGGAAGAAGCCT
This sequence comes from Caligus rogercresseyi, assembly GCA_013387185.1. Classification (NCBI taxonomy): domain Eukaryota; kingdom Metazoa; phylum Arthropoda; class Copepoda; order Siphonostomatoida; family Caligidae; genus Caligus; species Caligus rogercresseyi. The sequence continues at coordinate 19,916,456 of CP045899.1, read as the reverse complement.
ATGAAGACAAGGCGGATCGAGCTCTTGAAGAGGAGGCTGATCCTAAGTCCCCTGCAAGCCCCATCAAGTCCCCCGTTCTCTCTCCTGGAGTCAAGCGAAAGGGAAGCACGTATATAGGAGGGACTGTGGACATCGACGTTCTTCTTGCAAAGGAAACGGATCCCACTAATTTAATTGATAGCGAAGAGGAAGGTCCGACGTATCCATCCATGCTTCTGAGTTCCCTGGATTTCTCCGGAGCTAAAAAGATTTCCTCCATTGAGCCTGAGGGATCTCCTTGGTGGATGGATGTTAAGCCTCAAGGAGAAGTGAAGAAAGAGGAGGAATCAATCGAGAAAACTGAAGAAAAAGAAGTCGTAAATGAAGAAGAGGCTGAGGAGGTCGAAGAAGAAGATGGAGACTATGAGGAGGAGGGAGAATGGGAGTATTACACTGAAGGTGACGAAGGAAATGAAGAAGACAATGAGGTCAAGGATAAGGCTCCTACTCCAGAACTAACGGATATGGAAAACGAGGATCGACTCAATTGGATCCTTCAGGGGCTCTGCCAGCTCATTCCTGCTCTTCCAGCCAAGAGAGGGGAAGCAGAGATGTACTCTGGATCAGAGTCTAGTTCGGAGGAGGACGATGACTTTATCGAGGAAGAAGGGAGAAGCTATGACAAGGGCTACTCGGAGTGGCTTCAGGAGTCTGCAGAGCTTCACACGGATATACAACTACAAGAGAATGGAGGAGGGGAGTCCTCAGGCTCGGAGTCGGAGGCCACCTCTGCTCATAAAGCAGCCAAGTTGGTACAAAAAATCAAGGGCGCAGACGAAGTGGAGCTGAAGGGCCTTCTCTTCGGCCTCAAGTCCCTCTTTCAGTCTGATAAAGATCTTGTGTATGAGTTCGTTCAGGCGGGTGGCCTATCCACGCTTGTCAAACTGGGAGATCAAGGCTCTAGTGGGGAGTCTCAGATACAGAACTTAATTCTTCGTGCTCTGGGTCAAATCATGCTCTATGTTGATGGCATGAATGGGGTCATGGAGAGTGGGAACGTGGTGGAATTCCTCTATAAACTAACAGCGAGTTCGAATCCCTAGTATGCAAAACGGGTATCAAGCTCCTCCTGGTCTTTGTGGAGTACCTGGAAACCAATTGTAACATTCTCATTCAGGCTGTGAGTGAAGCAGATAAGGCCAAGGGCATCACACCTTGGGCCACACTCATTAAAATCATTAACAGCGAAAACATTTCTGATGGAGGAGATCTCTTTAAATACGCCATTACTCTCATTAACAAAACTCTATACGGCATAGCTACTCAGAGCGTGTTCTACGATCAAATCGACTTCATGGAGGTCGCCGGGATCGAGACGGGCTTTGAGTATATGAGCAATAAACTGGGCTCTCGGGACAGCAGTATCATGGAGCAGATTCAGTTGTTTAACGTCGCCATAAAGCAGGAAGATGAAGAACCCGTCACAGAAGATGAAATCAGTTTTATCGGTGAAGAGGCCTCTGAACTCGGACTGAGATCTGTTTTAAGAATCAAGTCCGAGCCGAGGAAATCCCTTCGGTACAAGAGCCGAAAGATCGCTGAGGATCCCTTAGATTCCACTGGGGACATGGAGAATGTTTCTTTCAAAGATGCTGAAAGCATATTGAAGAAACACGGCCTGCCCACCACACGCTCTGCGGAGGCATTGAACTTCCTTGAGTTAGACAGTTTTCTGGACAAGACGCGCTCCATATTCACGTCCAAAATCAGTAAAGGGGAGGCTGAGGACACCACTAAAGGTTCAAAAGACACCGATCAACTCAAGGAAGAAGATATTGATGATGACGAAGCCGAGGGTGAGAAGCAATGGGAGCGGATCAAGTCTGAGTTTAAGCGACCTCTTATCATTTGCGACTTGGACTTTTCTGACTTACAAGAGGATGCTTCACCCTCGGCAGAGGTTAAACCCCTTCCAGGATCAGGTGGGATTCCCGTTCCACCTCCACCCCCACCTCCTACAAAGGGTGATGGAGTTCCCCCACCCCTCCTCCCATGCCAACTGGTGGCATCATGATTCCGCCTCCACCCCCGCCTCCCCTCCTGAAACCCCGGAGGAGAAAGAAGAGGAAAAGAAGCCACCCGTCCCACTGCCGCAAAAGAACAAAAAGACAGTTAAGCTCTTTTGGCGAGAAATACGAAACAACTCAGATAACTCTCAAAATAGCAGTAATGGAAAGAAGCCTAGTATATGGGAGGAGAAAATAAGCACAGACATTATCGACTGTGAAATGATAGAGTATCTCTTCGAGTACCGAGGAAAAGATGTGGCCGCCAAGGAGAACAAGCCTGGCCTCATAACCGCATCGCGAGAAATCGTGGTCCTTGATCCTAAGCGCTCTAATTCCATCAACATAGGAATGACTAAACTTCCGCCCCCACGGATCATTCGCTCAGCTGTGATAAAGATGGACTCCTCGATTATGAATCGGGAGGGTGTCGACAAGCTTCTCACCATGTTACCTACTCAAGACGAGACGGAACGCATACAAGAGGCTAAAGAGGCACAACCTGACATCCCTCTCGGCACTGCCGAGCAGTTTCTACTTACGCTTTCCTCCATCAGCGGCCTGGAGGCCCGACTACGCCTTGGTCATTTAAAATGGAGTTCGAAGTCATTGAAAAGGAACTCTGCGATCCTATCATGGACCTCAAAACCGGCATCGAATCCCTCATGCACAACATCACATTCAAAACTATTGTACACATCCTCCTGTACATCGGTAACTTCCTCAACGGAACGACTTGCAGGGGGTTCCATCTTGATTACCTTGCTAAAGTTCCTGAAGTGAAAGACACGGTTCATAAACACTCTCTCCTCTATCACACCACTTTCTGGCTCCTGGAAGTGTACCCTGGCGCTAGCGATCTCTATTCAGAAATGGGGCCCCTCATACGTGCATCTCGAACGGACTTTTCCGAATCTGAGCGGACACTTCGACGCATAGAAGAGGAGTGCAAGCACGCCTGGGACTACCTCAAGACCATCACAAAGTCAGCAGCTCCAGATTCGGGAGAATCCGAGCAATTTCCAAGTTCAATGACTTCCTCTTCGATGCCGCAGAGAGAATCCTCGTCATGAGCACTGTGCACAAAAAAGTCATTAAGAAGTATCACGGGTTCCTATCTTGGCTGGGCGTTCCTGGGTTCCAATGGTCGGACTACCCAGTGCACAGTACCTGCAAGACCCTATCCGAGTTTGCTCTGGAGTTCGAACGACTCGGGACCGGGTCATTCAAACTATACAGAAGAAAAAGGCTGCCCGCGAAAAGAAGCTTCTTACACGAAAAACGCCGAAGAATTTGGAGTCTGCCGAGGCATCTAATCAGGGGAATGCAGCTGTTGTTGTTGCTGCTCCTTCAAGTCTTCGACCACATCGGCCTCGACACCGGGATGCCGCTCAACAGGAGGCCTTAGAGAAGATTCTTGGTAAAGACATTGATGTAACGGACAACGGTACTCTTCGTCGTCGCAAGAAGCACCATCGTTCTCGGAGGACTGCCGAGGCAGTTCCAGGAGTTGAAGGGGAAGTCAAAAAGGAGAAAAAGTCGCGACGGCATAATCACCGACCCTCTTTCATGGGGGAAGGATGCCTTCCTCTCACAGAAGAGCTCATCATGAGCCTTAATACCAACGATGACATGGAAAGAGGGCTCCTAGAAACGCTCATTATGGCCCCGGACACCTCCTCACTCAAACGCAACAAGGAGAGACGCCGATCGAAAATGGAGAGGAAAGCCAGCACGGACTTGGCCAGATCACGAACTCGGGAACTGCCTAAAGATATTGCAGTTATAGACGACTCACAGACTTAAACCTTTTTCCTATCTTTGACCCCAAAAGGACCAGTGGCACACATTTAAAACAATTTGGACTGAATGATTGAAAACCACCTTTTGTGTAAGCTACAAAGATTATTTAATCCTCAACATTGTCAGCATTGTCTAAAATGTCCAAAAGGTTCATTTTGACCCAATGGACAAAGCTTGGGCTAAAAGCTAAGCATTTGGGCTGCCTTCTTAAAATAGTTTAAATATTAAAATATATTGTTATGTTATAAGGAACGCAAGGACTTCTATACCTTATTATTTCATTTTCTAAATATAAAACATCAAAGTGACTCACATTCCATTCTACGAAAATAAACAGTTTTCTATCTTTAGCCTACTAATTATTTGTCAGACGTTTAAACAAAAAAATAAAGACGCAAATATCACATCATATGACAAAAAAAGAGACGCCAATTCTACGTATATTAGAGCATTATTTGAATCACTCACACACTGATTGACATAACAAAATCATATGACCTTTCAAACAATTGAAGCTTATCACTAGTAATTTATGTTTCATTGAATTCGTATTTTGTTGACTTTTTGTTGTCCCTGGAGTTCAATTTTCGGACGAATATATCCTATTAAACCATATATAAGCTACATACTGTTACCCATAAATGTATAAATAGCGTGCGCTAGCCATATTTAAACCACTTTAGGAGTAGCCTAAATATAAATAAGACAAGTAAGTCATTTTTTAAGCCGTGAAATACTTTAAATTGCTTCTTTTAGCATACGCTATCTATCAAACTGGAAATGAAAGTGTCAAATGAGCTCAACATCCGTAGTCTTTATCCAGGTCCTTTTTTCTCAGGAAGAAAATCATCTATTGTTAATCATTCTCATAAAGCCTAATTTTAAGGACTTTGAATCATCTTTTCCTTAGATTTCTATTTGAACCCAACATTAGAATCTCTAGAAGCATTACATATGTATTGATAATAAATTACTCGGGCCTCCTGTTGTTGATACGATAAGAAAAGTCCAGTGATTGTGTTTTTTAGATAGAAAGTCACTTCACGTGACGTCACACTTAAAAATGGCGACGATTCTTCTAATTATAGCTTCTTGGACTTGAAACATTTCACAATCTTTAAAAGGCTTTACTTGTCTATTGCTACCAATTATTAACTGAATTTACATTAGTATGAGACCATTCAATTTTCACCCATTTAATATTTTGTTTACTTGTCCTCTCTAATGATATGTGATAATCACTTTGGTAACTTCAAAAATATTATATATTTATTTTATACAGTGAGTATTCAACTAGTTTTTTAAATTAAGTTTTAAAAAAAATAAATAGTATTTAAATATATTTTGGGTTTATGTACATAAAATATTTGGCTAGACATGCACGCACATACCATGACTTATTCCCTTAATTTCTACGTCATGGCAAAGGCAAACCAATAATCAAGTATGACGTCATCATTTATATATTGGAGATAAATAAGGAACAATTTAATTAAGTATAAATCAATGAAGTCAATAATAATTTTATATTTTATTGATAGTCCTTCTCTTCCATTCTATGAGTATCGCGTTAAGCGATGACTCAAACAAACTATATATGACGTCATCCCCTCCTGGGCTTCATCGGTGAGCATCTGAGCAGCCCAATTATAAGATATAAATATTTGGTTGCTCAATAAATCCTTTGATCTGCAAGCATCAAATTTTCAAACGTACCTGATTTGAGTAGTCTCTTTACTACCTAGAGATGAATAAAGATTAAGCATTCTTGCACAAACAAAATCAGTATATAGAGAGAAGAATATTTCCAGATGGAGATCCATGAGAAGACTGAATAATAAGAATATTATCAATCCTTGAAAGTTAAAGTGCTGCAATAAGATTACAAAAGAGATCCTTGCCGTTTAATTGATGACTTTTAAAATTAATTAGTACAAATTGGCTCTGTAACATCTACCTGTGTAAGTGGCCACATGCCAATAGAGGTCACTTGCTGATAAATTGATCCGCAGAAGAGATTTTAAGTATTATAAACCTTCTGTGTATAGTGGTCACCTGTCTGTAACGGGCACACACACACACACATATATATATATATATATATATATATATATATATATATATATATATAATAGTTTAAATAATTGTCCTGTTTAGTGCTTCCTACGATACGACTTATTTATAGAAGGATACCTGTCTTATGTGTGAATGTCTAGTTAAATCCATCATAATTTTAAAATTTGATAAGAATAAATACGTTTATCATTTTGTGTTTGTCCAATATTGAAGTATTATATCCACTTTCTTATATATCCATATGGATGCTTTGGATGACAGTTTCGGAAAACTCAAAAATAAACATTTTTTGTCAGTTGGGAACTCTTATTTTTTTTCTTTTTTACGTTTTGCCGTCGGACTAAGGATTTATTTATTGTACAGTATCCAAAAATACATGTTTCCTACCCTGAGCTTCAGAAGCTTATAATTATAATAATGATATATTGAAAAGACCCGTAAATGACTGTATGTATCTAGGCCCATGCGAAGAGTAGTGAAACGATGCCTTTTTTATAATCACATCATTTATTCATTGTAGTTCCATTGTGTTATTAAAAAACCTAAAATTAAGTTAGGACTTTTCGAACGTAACAATAAAGACGCAGTGTGCACCTTGGCATACAGCTCTATTCCACTCAGGACTGTTGAGGCGTGAAGCTCAACATAGAGCTAAGACTATCTTCTTTAAGAACGCAAAGTGTATTTCCTCATAGATCTCATTCATCATTAAAGTTGAATTCTTGGAACAAACTATTCCCATATCACAAATTATCCTTATTAGGATAATTTTTTATTCCTATATGCCTATAAATTGATTAATCAATCCGACTTAGGAAATAAAAGACTTACCAACTGAAAAAATGTCATTTCCCCCTTATTTATTGAAAATATATTCAAAACTATGTCATTTTTAAAACCAGAGGCGTTCCGTGAAAAAGCATAATTAAACCTTTTAGCTTCATATATTATTATTAGCAAGAATGATCTGAATGACATGATGGTGGTATCTTTACGTATTACATTTGGTATCCAATAAGGGAAATAATGTGTCCCTTGATTTGTATCTCCCTCGAATGTACAAACATCATAGAGATATAAATATAGTGAGCTGATTCCCTTCAATAGCAAAGAAACATCGTTCAGCTGCATTCTGTGTGTCCAATATAGATTCTATCTCTATGATCAGCTTACGATGACGTAGTACATATTACTTTGTTTTTATTGGACACAAAAATACAGATGAAGGGAATAAGCTCTCTATATCTTTTTATCTCTATGACAGACAGATATACTCAAAAGGAATGTTTTCTTTGTCAGTGTCTTAGGAATAAGGAATTCGTGAGGGAAGAAATAAAAAAGCGGGCGCAAAAATGCAATGCAGACTATTTCTCAAGTCTATTTTACTGTTGTTTGACAACCAGGATCGATTGACGACATTGCGTTTTGAAAGCATTTAGGTGACACATAGTGTATGATTGCGTTTAGTACGGAACTCTGGACATGAAGAGGGAAAAAATCAAATACTTTTTTGAATGAATGCCTTGCCAAAAAAATAATAATATGGGTAAGGGTCATATTAGGAAAGATGGGGAATTTAATCTTTCGCAACTGAGGCTGTTTGTATTATAAAATAGGATACATCAATGATTTCTAAAACAGGATTGGTTAAAATAAAAGGAGACATAATAATGAAGGAATTGTTGGTAATATAATGATATAAAGCATCACTTCACATGCAGCAGCTGTTGAGGTGGAAACTTATGTATATAATTATCTTCTCTTACGAACACCAACTGTCGCTTCTATTGGGCCTCGATCAACGACATGGGTGAATCCATGACTCTTACAGTATTACCTAGTAATTAAATAAAGGATAATTATAATGGATGCTTATTTTGTTTATTTATATCTGACGATAAATGGACCATTAAACTCTAATAATTTGACGGTTATAGAAGTTAGTTACCAACTGAAAAATGATGTTTTGGTGAGTTTGATAGAACAACTTATTTGTTGTACGTTAGTGTACTCGGGATTTTTGTGTAAAGTGAATACCGGTTCGGTATTCGATATACACCTTCTACCGATCGATATCGGTATTCAGTAGATTTATTATATATCTACAGTATCGATCGATATTCGGTACGGAAGATTAGAAAGAGAGAGAAATTTATTTGTATAGGTTCTTACTTCTCCATATGCATTTAATATCGAACAATTTATGACAAACGACAATTAAATACATAATTGTAATAATTTATTAGAAATTATTTCAAATTTAATACAAACTAATATTACATAAATTATATATGTACTTTGATTTTGTAGGAAATGGAAGGCTTTAGATTTTTTTTTTTCATTTACTGTCCCTCATTGTCCGGTATTAAATGCACTTTCAGGTACTCTAGTATTCAATGCATGATTAAGCTTATATTGAATATATATTTATGTATCTGCTCTATAATACTAAAAGTTGTAGTGTTTGTTTATTTTGCGAAGTTCAAGTTCTTCACACAAGGGCAAAGCGACAGTTGAACGATGTTTCTCTGCTATTGAAGGGAATAAGCTCTCTATATCTTTATGTCTCTATGTGAATGTCACAAAAACCAATCTCTCAAATATACCGTACCGATTGACAATCGGTATGGTATTTGGTAGTTTCTACCGAATATCGTATAATCGGTTCGGTATATGAAATCTACCGTCGGTAGTATCGAATACCGATTTAAATTTGATAGTCGTAGCTCTGATATATGTATAGGTATACACACACATATATATGTGTATATATTTGTATAAATATATATTGTATGGATAAATTTATTCTTTCCATTCTTATTGAAGCAAAACGTCTGTTTGTGCAAACGCATATTCATGTCTTTCCATGAAACACTTTTGGCGCCGAGTATCATATAATATTACTTATTATTTAGTAATATATATTCTTCCTATTGCCCTAGTAATGCATTTTAACATTAAGAATCCTGTAAAAATAAATGTAAATAATAGATATATTCATGGCAATTATTTTTTCCCTGAAAATACTTTCCATACCCTTTATTTTTTTATCAATCAATATCCATTTGATGTTCCGATTATTTATTATTAGATACATGTATTTGTGACAACGTCTTAGAAGGATGACATTAAAAATACACACATACATATATATTAGTGTGTATGTTCGTAACTTAAGCCTAAGTTATCCAACGTTTAATCCCTACAAAAGTTGCATAGTTGAATGTATTTTTTGGACCAAACTAACTAGCTGTTGAGGAGCAAACACCAATTCAGAGGGAATAAATTAATTCTTAAAAACATAAATTGTTTTTTTCATTGTCCTTTGTTAATCCTTTGAAGGGATTTCTCAATTATTATAAATTATTATTATTAATTTGATAAATCAGAATAAAAACAATGTATTGGTTTCCTCTGCCAATAAATGGATCATCAGTATCGTACGTTGAAAAAGAAAGAAGACTGACAAAAGAATATTAGCTTATTTATCGTCAATAAGATTAGTTTTTTTCCTTAGAATATTCATAGTCAAAATAATTAATCATGAAAAATAATCATCAATATTATTAAAATATATTAACAAAAACCATTTCTTTACACTCATATTCTTCCTCAGGCAACATTTGCAGAGCTATTTTTGCTTTGGTATCTCAACTTGGATTCTGATGATACCCACTAGTATACATAGAGTATTACATTTTAGGGTGTATTCATAAGAAGGAAATGGGAGCGAGGGATGAATACGAAATTAAGAACAAAACAATGTGTGTTATGTTTATCTTCGAAGAAGTATAAAATGTCAAGCATTTAAGTAGAGCAAATGAAGTTCTGTATCCTTTGGACGAAGTAGAGTAGGGACAACTATAGATCTCCGGGGAAAGAGCGGGGAAATAATATCATAGAAATAATACATATCTTGTTATCTCACTCATAAAGAGATATAAATATATAGATAGCTTATTCCCTTCAATAGCAGAGAAACATCGTCGTTCAGCTGTCGCCATTGCCCAATATAACAAAGTATTTTGATCTACGTCATCATAAGTTGATCATAGAGATAGAAAGATTTTATTTATATTGGGCACAATAAGTATTTCTCTGAAGAATCCAATAAGCTTCTCTATGTATTTATATCTCTATGATCTCACTATCTGATTGGCTTATTTTTTGAGAGTTGTAAATGGATCACAAGGATATAATTCATGACGTATAATTTAAAGAACTCTTCAGTTGTTATATCAACCCTGGGAAAGTGATACATGATACCACCGCGACAATCTATCTCTGTATTCGCTTAGCATTGCAACTTGACATATACTGTCATAACCTCTTAAAATTTTAATAGAATTCTATGATGTAAAACAACTTTACTTATTGTTTGAAGTGTTTTGGCTCAAAGGAATTGGTGTTATTTATTTCACCAAACCGCCCCCTGGTGTGTTATCTTGTACTTCCAATATGTGTAATGAGTATAGAGATATAGAGAGCTTATTGGATTCTTCAGAGAAAATACGTTTTTGTGTCCAATATAAACAAATATTTCTTCCTATATGATGAACTTACGATGATGTAGTACAAATTACTTTCTTTATATTGGGCAATGGCGACAGCTGAACGACGATGTTTCTCTGCTATTGAAGGGAATAAGCTTTCTATATCTTTATATATCTATGGTGCTGAGTCCGAAACATCTCCCAACACTTATGTAACAGCGTTGACGTATAACACGTGTGACACAACCACAGATTGTATAGCTTTATATCCTCCAATGGTTCAAATCTAGAGGCGGATAAGAATTTGAGTCAATGAACCCATTCGACTTATCGACATGTGCACTAAACTTCCTGTTGCATATCTATAATATTCTTGGCAAGTCTTATTTTAAGACAGTGAGTGTTCCTCAAAAATGAATTGTTTTATGAGACGAAGACTTATGCTTTGTTTTTTTCTAATAATTTATATTTGTAGATATCATTGCACTAGCCAAAGCAAATAGCCGCTTATGAATACCAAGATGATTCTGTTAGAGTAAGGAACACTGAATCCGAAAGGAAATTTTCATAATCGAAGATATTTATGATGATTTGAATCATATTTTTCTTCTTTATGGAAACATAAAAGTACTTCAATCCATGATGCCACTGGACATTTAATAACTCATTTTTAGACGTCATCATTGCGATAATTAATGTTTCTGTGAAAATTTGCTCTGATCGAAATTAACTTTAATTAACTTTCTTAAGGAAGTCTTCTTTTTCAGATGCCTGATATTCCTTGGTTCGTGATATCCTTCAAATGATATAGTTTATTGTTTTTAATAGATTTCAAATCCTCCTCTGATAAAAAATCAGTGTCTCTTCATCTCCTTCTGTGATATTTGTCTTCATATATATTTTCCCCTATTTGACCTAATTCCACAGCATTTAAAAAATAGACATAAAGCTGTCATTTTCGTCGTTTTTTCTTTTGTCTTTTCAATAGAACAAAACCCCTTTGCTCTTGACCTCCATCTTGTATTTTTCTTTATATATGCTCATATAAAGTAATTCAATAAAATATAATAGTTTAATAAATGCCAAGGAAACGCAACAATCCAAAATGGCTGCCCTACTATATCAAATAATATATATTCTTGGGAAAAGAAGAAAGGAAAATCTACAAAATATTTTTTACTGACGTCTACTAGGCTTCATAAGAAATACTCTCTTAAATCGAAGTCACAGGGCGTTAATTTTCAATTCTCCCTTTTTCTAACCTTTTTCTTTATGCTTTGACTCTTCAAGGATCAACAAGTATTCCTTCCTTTTCTTCATTGTTTCATATTCTTTAAGAATATATATTTTGTCATACAAATATTAAATATGGTTGTCACCACCTGTAGTGGCGCGTATTTATCCTCCCTTTTTTTATTGAGTCTATTTTGATCTACTTATAAAAGTTATGTCAATGGTCTTGATTCATGCCATTTACGAATCCTATAGAATTCTTGTTCAAACTTAGGCAAATAATTAATATAAATTTGTTTCTTCTACTCAGTTAATAAATGGACTCTTTTATAAGCCGTAGAAGAAAAAAGAAAAATGTCTCACCAACTGAAGAAATATTATTTATTGATAACTTTGCAAAAAAACTAAAGCATATCGGCATCCCTAAATATAACCAATATGTTCACCGTTTTGGGAATCGATTTTTTACAGGCTTGTGAGCGATCAGGGGGGAAATAGCGATCCGATCAAAATAGCGATCATAAATTCTTTGCGATATAGCGATATAACGATCAGGGATTTTTCCGATCAGCGATCCGATCAATTTAATTGCAATCAACAAAATAATTACCTTTGTTGTACAAAAAAGTAAAAATTTAAATGTATATATAGTCAAACCTTTATAAGTATTCATCTTTATATGGCAGTCCATAGCACCCACCCAAAATTTAACCCCAGATAAATTAAGTATTATACTGATATAAACATACCTTTGTATATGAGCAATAGACACACCTGGTTTAACAATTTTCTTTATTTACAATATCCGACTATATCAAAAATTAAGTACATATAGAAAAAATATAAAGTTTCCACGGATCATTTTTCATTTACCTATTTATTAGACATAGTAGAAGTTGCTTCTCAAAATTTACGTCTCCCAGTCTCTGCCTAGTCCTCCTCAGAATCCGCTTTGCCTTGGACAGTGCTTCCAAACTTTTGACATCACGTACCCCTTGGAGCATTTCATCTCCATCCGCGTACCCCCCCCCCCCCCAAAAAAAAAAAATACCAGTAGGGATCAGAGTTTTATTAACTTGCTTGCAGATACTAAATACATCTGCATGATAAACGGGCATAACATAACAAACAACACATAACAGCAAACAAGAACTAAGGCTGAACGAATATAGCCAAAACTGTGGAGCTCTGCATTGAGCTTAAGTGGGTGCGTGACGGGAGCTAGTTCTTGTGACTGAACTCTAATGTGAGGGGTGTGCTTGAGAGGACGCACATAGCCCCTATATGTCTGGTCGAATCGGAGAGAGTTTCAGCCTTAAATCGTCCTCCACACATAGCCTGTGCCTGTATTTAGTTTTCAGGCTGGTCAGACTTGAAAATGCTCTCTCACATAAATTTGTAGTGGCGAATGGGATTAATTTCTTGACAGTGCGTGTTGCCAGTTCAGGGTACTCGGTGAGCAACCTTATCCAGAAATGTATGAGAGGCTTGTGGTTGAAATCAACTTTCAAGGATCCTGTTGTTGCAATGTCAATCAGGTTCTCTTTGTTGAGATACTGAGAGGGCAGCAGGGGCAGTAGTAGTAAATGGATGTCGAATCCAGCTGTCCGACTCGTCGTCACTGTCGGGGAAGTATCTGCGCAACTCAGCAGCGAGCTCTCCGAGATGCGCTACGATGTCGCACTTGGTGTCGTCTGTCAGACTAAGGTCATTTTCACAAAGAAACTCGTTCAACAAAGGAAATAAAACTATATTGTTCTTGCCCACGCAGTCAATCCATAGTTTAAGTTTTTGAATCATTGCCTCGATTTTTTCTCGCACAATGAAGATGTTTGTGGAGAGACCCTGTAATCCGAGATTGAGTTCATTCAGACGAGAAAAAATGTCACCCAGATAAGCTAAACGTGAAAGAAACTCTTCATCATGCAAACTGTCAGACAGGTGAAATGAATGGTCAACAAAAAACATTTTCAGTTCATCTTTCAATTCAAAACGCGTGTCAAAACTTTCCCCCTTGACAGCCAGCGCACGTTACAGTGATGTGTGGTCGCTGCCCATTTCATTGCAGAGTGCAGTAAATATGCGTTTATTCAGAGGCCTCGCTTTTAAAAGTTAACCATTTTTACAGTTTTGTCCAAAACTGTCTTCAAGTCCGCAGGCATGCCCTTAGCAGCCAAAGCCTCTCTGGATGCTGCAGTGCACCCAAGTGGCATCGGGGGCAACCGCTTGGACACGCGTGACCACACCACTGTGCCTCCCTGTCATGGCCCTTGCACCATCTGTGCAGATGCCCACACATTTAGTCCAAACAAGTCCATTCGATGTCACAAACGTGTCCAGCATATGGAAAATGTCTTTCCCTGTTGTTCTTGTTTTGAGTGGTTTGCAGAACAGCATATCCTCATTGACTGAGCCTTCATGGATATAACGGACGTATACAAGGAGCTGCGCAAGGCCGGCCACGTCCGTTGACTCATCAAGCTGTAGTGAATAAAATTCACTGGCTCGTACGCGAAGCAGTAACTGTTTGAAAACGTCCCCAGCCATGGCACTGATGCGCCGAGAAACGGTGTTGTCTGATGCCGGTATGGTCTGTATGACACTTTTTGCCTTTTCCCCCAACATTACTCCAACCGCGTCTGCGGCAGAAGGAAGGAAAAACTCCTCCATAATAGTGTGGGGCTTGCCAGTCTGGGCTATTCGGTAGCTCACCATATAAGACGCCTCTAACGCCTTCTTGTTCATTGTGTCTGGTTTTGTTATGGTGCTTTTAGTGGTAGAAAGTCCACGTAATTCCCTTTCAAAATACTCCCGTGGTTTATTTTTTAAGTGGGGATGATTCGTCTCCAAATGTCTGCGCAAGAGTGACGGTTTCATTGAGTTGTGCGATAACAACTTTGCACATACAACGCACTGTGGCTGAATAGACGAGCCAGTACCAATACAAGTGAAACCCAGCGCAATGTATTTGTCATCATATTTTCGTCTTTTTACCGTTGTCGGCATTTCTACACCCATGTGCTTACTCGTGGAAGAAGGGCTCATCATCACCGCCACGGTCAGAGGCACTAGCCATGCTGGTAGCTTGGTGAGTAGCAGTTTCACTGTTGCTGCTAGCACAAGTCTCCTCCGGAGACAAGTCTGGGTTTATGTCTCCGACATCCTCGGTAGTTGGCGTAGAAGCCGGTGGTGTCCCTGTGGAGGGGGGTTTCACTCTTTTCAGCCATTTGTCTATGTTTTTTTTTTTTTTTTTTTAGCAGGGAAGTTTCATTGTCATCACAGCAACTTGTAACTAAACAGACTGAAGTTTCTTGTTAGCCTACTTAGCAACTTTTCAGAATCCTGTAACCTTGGTGTGCTTGCGTAGTAAAGCGCTGGAACCGCTATAGGCAGGTTGTTTGTCTGTTGTTGTAGGCGTACGTTTTCTACATTCGCTTTTTTTTCTTCCCCTAACTTTATGCGTAGTAAAGTGCTGGGACTGATTGGTAGGTTTTTTCTTGTATTGCGTTGACACTATTCTTTGCAAAAAAAATTCCCTCAAAATCTTTCTGCGTACCCCCTGTGATGACGTCGCGTACCCCTAGGGGTACGCGAACCATAGTTTGGGAAACGCTGGCCTTGGAGAACAAATGTTCGTTGCTTGAACTACTGGGAAGCACACATTATATAAATGAAGACCTTTTCACCCTCCGGTAGGCTAATATCATGCCTAGCCCTTCCGATCATCAGCCAAGTACCGCTCTACTTCTTGTTTATCTGTGTCAACCTTTTTACGACGTTTAAAAAAATACATTCTTGCTCAACGTCTTGAGACAGCTGGCTAGATAACTGGTCATCAAACGAGGCTGTCTCTTCTAGAATAAATATTTTTGGCTCTTTGTTGAATTTCTTCATTGAGAAATGTTACTTTGAATTGAGGGAGATAAGCTGAAGTGACCAACATCTCCATCATTTCACAAGCCCCAAAACAACGACTTATCCATAGGCGCCTGTCTGTATATTTTAGGACAAAAATATCAGAATGATTGTTTCTCATACCCTATGAGCTCTAACACTCAGGCTCCCACAATTGACATATGTCTGCATATTTTAAGACAGGAGAAGCCAGAATAAATGTTTCTCATAGCCTATGAGCTCCAAAACAATGACATCCATAGACGCCTGTCTGTATATTTTAGGACAAAAAAATATATCAGGATAGCACACACTGGCCTTTCCATTAGTGGATGTCTGTATTTTGTGTTTTCTATACAAAATATTAGTCGCGGGAATGGTTTTTGGTCAATTTGACAGCTAGATAAGTTTTAAGAAATGTAGGGTTTGTCTCAAAAACCCTTATTACAAACATTTATTATTTTTTAGTTATTTTATACAAATTGATCGGATCGCTATTTTTTAGTGATTTTCTTACGATCAAAAGATATAAAGATCAGACCTTTTGCGATACTCCGATCAGCGATCAAATATCGCTAAATCGCTATTCATCGCCGATCAGAAAAAACTCCGATCAACAAGCCTGATTTTTTAGTATGTATAAAACATAGATCTAGTACTTTACTATGTAATTTGGAACAATGAATAAACAAGCGCTTCAGTCCTCCCCCCCCCCCCCCTCTTTCTCTCTCTCTCTTTATATATATATATACAATGAATACTTAAACAATCAGGAAAGGTAAGGTCGCGCAACCTTTCAAAACACAAATACAAAGCGGGATGGACTAATTTATTTATTGCTGCGTGAATGAAGTAGTGGAAGTGTGTAGAGGAATTGTTTTAGAATTACCTATTTATCTTCAAACTAGACGACAATGGGGTAGGTTTGTGTTGCTCCGGGTTGCAAGAGTGGCTACAAAGCAAAGGACAATGAGGGGAAAAAGAGACATATGTTTCATATGTTCCCCAAGGATGAGTCCCTACGCCAACTCTGGACAAAGGCTGTTCCGCGAAAAAATTAGATACCTTCAAGACATTCTGCGTTGTGTGACGTACATTTCATGCCCACCGATTATAAGCCAGAGTCTACTGACTCTAATCCATCACGTTCAGACAGATCTGGAAAAACTCTTTGTCTTAAGATATTAAAAAAAGATGCCGTCCCTTCCAATTTTCCAAATCTTCCTCACTACTATTCAAAAAAGCCTCCTCCAAAGCGTTCCTCCACCTCAACCTCCTCCTCACGACTCCTTAATGAAAACGAGCGAATTTTAAAAAAGATTAAGGCTTTTGAAGAGGCCAACTCATTTTTAACACTCGAAGAGCTTCAAATTAAAATGGATAGGACTTGCCTTCCGAGCGGCGTTCAAGAACATTATGATGAAAAAGATAAAGAGCTATGGTTCTTCAAGATGAACTTTAGTCATGGAGGACCGTCAATAGACTTCAGTCTAAAGATTAATGAAGAAATGTCAATCCATATACGGTAAGCCAAACTTCATTCCTTAACCTTCTTATTATAAATATTGTTTTTCACATATCAAAATTTGACTATTCCTCAGTATTTTCTTATTGATACTGATTAATACAACTACGATGACTTTATTCCCTGCTATATTGTATTTTTCAGGGTGAAAGATAGATTTATCTTTTAATCATCTCGAGCATATCACCAAGAACAATCATATTACAAAATGTCACACCCTTCTTAATATTTTGGCCTTCTTAAATTCATGGGCATCAAACTCTTCCACCAATCAACTATTTGGCTTGGAAAATGAATCAAACACAGCTTTAAATCATTTGACAAATGTGACGTGAGAACACTATTTGAATACAGGATTTTTTTGGTGAAAATGAGACTGACCTATATTAGTATTCTTCATTTACTCTTCTCCATGTTTTACTTGTATTTTTTTTCAATTAGCCCTCTAATTGTTGCGATATTTAAAGGAATAATTACCGATGTAGAAGGTAATGAAATGAAGAATTGGCCAAGAATACTTTTTTGTTTTTCATCCAATTTTAAAAATTTCTTCACATATGCATTATTCTCTCCAATTGGGAACAACTATATTAACAAATTAAAAAATTTAAAAAAATGCCAAAAACCATGGGGGACCCCCTTAAGTTTTTTGAAAAAATCCGTTTTTTGGGTTTTCTGAAAAAATATATGAAACACTTGAGAATGAGTTATTTGTAGTTTGTTGTCAGACTTCTTAAGTTCCTTCTTATGAACTCAAGTTGAAATCTGTGAGTTTCCCAGGAGCGGAGAAAAAAACCCTTTTCCATTTTGCCAGTTTTTATGCCAAAACTCGAAAAATTCTGAACCAAAATAATTTAAAAAAACGAACTTATTAGAAATGCCAAACTCTATAGATATTATTTTATAACTTGATGCGATCAATCCCATAAACAGCCCAAAAACGGCCCTCCAAAATTTAGGATTTCAAAAATATTCCGCTTCGTCCATGAAATTCGACCTAATATTCAATCCAGGATTTGAGGCTTTTAATGACCTCGGATCCGGATACTGATAACATCAAAGTTGCTCCCTTTGTGAAGCTGAATATGATTATGCAAAAATATATTGCGAAAACGTGCAAATTGAAAAAAATCCGGATCCCGGCCCAAATATGTCCTGGAAGCCGGACATTGACTTAACCAACCTAGGCTTATTTTGCAAGGCCTTCATATCGTATATTTTGGTCTGAACTTTTTTATGTTTTAAAAAGTCGCCCCAGAGGTTTTCTTGAATTTCTCGACAGGCTGGTCCGGTTTTCCGGGAAATTATTTTTGGATTTGATTGGAAACCCTATTCTTGATATACTTTCAGAGTAGCTTTTTTTCGAAATGGGAAAGAATCAAAAGTTAAGGAAATGTCATAATCCGGGTCTGGGAGTATCTGGATCCGAATTTTTTTCCGGATCCAGGTTCTTTGGGCAGAGATGCAGATAACTTTTGGTCTGCGTTCTGTCTCTAAAACATCTCACTTACGAACTATGGACAGCCAAAGTTTTCCAAGCCTTTTTTTGAGGCCTTTGCAAGGCCGCTAGGCCTTAGTTTTGATTATACTAAAAGATGCCTACGGCTAAAGTCCACAAAACATTTAATTACATCCCGAGCCTCCTAACCCTCAAAATCCATGCAAACCGCGAAACCCTCTCACAGACGCAAATCTGGTCTGATCAGAATCTAACCTAGCCCAAGACCATCACATGGTCAAGATGCATCTGTGTGCCAAATTTCAGGTCTCTAGCTTCTGTAGTTTCGGCGTCTATATAAGACAGACAGACAGACGGACAAACTCCAATTATAATATAGAAGATATACGTTTTCTAATATTAAAATAGAGTAGGCAGTGGTCTCCCTTTTTACATATATTGTTTTGAATTTAGACCCCTCCTTCTTTCTCTTTCTCTCTCTCTCTCTTCAAAGCATAATTCTAGCATTGTTTTGTTGGAGCATGTGATTGGTGGAGTTTCATGTCGATACTCAGGTGTACTTACATAAATATTTTGCAAGGATTCCACGACAAATTACGGCCTTCCATCTTTGGAAGGATATTGCGCATTGAAAAACCTTTGATTGTAATAAACAATCGACATAAAACAAACTACAAACATCCAACTAATATGATCGAAAGTCAGTATTTTTGTTTTTTTGTATATAGAACGTATAATTTCAAATCATAAAAATGGAAGCATCATCGTATGAAGTAAATATAGCCAAAAAATTACGTTTTATAGTTTTTCTCCTTTTCTTATATTTCGTTCTGTATTCAAATAGTGTTCTCACGTCACAAATATATTGCCCCATTTGTTAAGCAAAAGAGAAAGACTTACACTTTTGGATTGAACAATTATCCTTGATTGTTTAATGTCCACAACAACGGAGATACAGATCCTGCCTTGTACGCCTTATCTATGTCCTGGAAAGGTTGCTCACAACGATTCTTTATTTGAGATCTACGTAAAGAAGTTCTCACATTACCTACAATACTCGCCTTAACGGAACTTTCTCATCTTTGAATTAGAAACTGGATTGGCTGAC